>VUQS01048908.1:5176-35962 GCA_015108495.1 Heterochromis multidens | reverse complement strand
CTTTTGCTGTTTTTTTTTTTTTTTTTTTTGTTTTTTTTTTTTTTTTTTTTTAGCATCTCCCTGGACTCAAAACAAAAAAGCCCTCCTCCGCAGCAGAGTAAAACACTGACCCTCAGTGAGCACACGCACAGAGGCGGGCTGCAGGGCAGGATTTCAAACCCATAGAAGGACATATGTGAGAGGCGGGAGAGGTTGCCGTGGAAACAGATAATCACACCATAGCAACATGCATATTTTGAGCGGCACATTACTGTATCGGTGGGATCATGAGGAGCTTACCAATGCGATGACGGTGGCTCCGGCACCGGCTAACGCAACGATGTAGAGGTGGTAGGACAGGTAGAACTGCAGGGAGAAAGATAGAAGTTAGTGAGGGAAGGAAAGGAGAGCGAGAGAATAAGGAGAAGAGAAACAAAAAAGAAAAGAGGTCAGCGTCCTCTCACCTCGCTGGTGTTACAAATGTCTCCCAGGGTGGCTCCACAAGCTTTTCCTGGTGTGGCATTATAGGGAATAACACCTACGGGATCAGAGAGATGAAACGTCACAGGACTGAGGCAAGAAGCTTTTTCCTCCCCAGAGACTGTGTGATATGATTGAAGGCATTATGAATCAGGCGCAGATAAAGATTAAAGTTAACAGGGCTGCTGCTGCTGCTGCTACTGCTGCTGGAAAAATATGGGTCATTGTAAAACCCCCCCCTCCCGTTTTTTTTTTTCTTTTTTACTGTAGAATAATTTTAGAGAATTGCTGCTATAGGCTGCTATATTTTACTCATTTGCTTGTTTTAGCTTCCTAAACCTTTCCTCAATCACTCATCAGCTGGAGCTCCAAAACTGCTGACAATAATTTGACGACTGCTACTAATTGGGGTTAATATTTCACACGGCGTGCTAGCGCAGCACTGCGGCCAATGAAGCATATGTGATCCTCATCCGACTTTGTAAGCGAGCCAGCTGTCTTTCAAATGTGGGTCACATACTGTATGTTAGGCCATCAGACTGATGACCACATACGCAATCACAGGAGAGTGTTGCTGTGCTGTAATACTGCTTTGAGGTGGATTTTCATAGAGATCCAATCAGGCTCTCAATAATCTAAATGTATTTGTTTGACCTCTTTGTGCACAGAAAATGACATTTAAAGTGGATGGAGATGAATAGGTGGTGTTTATAGGGAGGGGAAAGCCTGAAAAAAATGTTCCAGAGTTTTCTACCCTACAGGTAACGCCTGTGTGGAAGTGAGAGAAGCACCTGGATGTTGTCCCTGTGTTGGTGAAGGCTTTTATTGCTAATGTTACAGTATTTCTTGATCAGGGGAATGTCTCTTAAACTTTGAAGACATGCAACACAGCAGATTTTATTTTTGAGACCTGTAGATGTCTTTTGAAGGTGGTTTTAAAGTCAGCTAATAAGTATAAAAGCAGGTTTTGTCATCTAAGTCTTTGGTTTGGTCTGGGTTGGGCAGTAATGCCACACAGCACATTTCAACAGGCACATTCAAATATTTTGTACAGATTTTCATATCCTTCTTCTGAGATTTTTAACTGTTGCACATCTTGTTGCATGTTTCCATATATACTGCACTGTACATGTAAACATACACAGAATATATGTCTTCTTTCATATGTAAGGTTGAAAGAACCACACACTGTCAGTGTGTGGTTTTTCACTTCATCTAAAATGACCAATAGATCTTGTTTACAGTGTTTTAACAAGGCACAGGTAAAAATTTTTTTTATCAATATTAATCAATTAATGGTACTCTTGAATAGAAAAGACTCATTGTGAATAACAGCAGGCTTTGCCTAATGTGAAGAAGAAAAAAAGACCTGGTAGGTTTAAATCACTAGCTGCAGTGACAAATAAGTGCATGGAGGTAGTTTAGCTTTGTTCAGCCTAATTTACATACAGCACATTTGAATAAACAAACTCTCCTTCAGGCATAAAGTTGTTACATGTAGCCCTGCATGTAGGCTAACATCCATTTGGAGCAACAAGGGATGGTTGTTGAGCTACAAAAGATAGCATCATCCATCCATTTTTATTGCAAACTGTTTATAACTAAATTATGAAGGCCCACCAGTCCTGCAAGTTCTGCTCCTGCATTAACTGTGATGAAAATGTGTCAGCTGTAATAAGATCAGGTGGGCAGAACAAAGAGCTAGAGCAAAAATATAAAGGGCAGACTGGCCTTGGTGGCTGGAGAAGGAGCTAAGAAACAGTCCTAGGTTGCTCCTAAGCCTTATAGCAATGGCTATTAGAATAGAAACCAAGTTTTCAAACATTTACTCGTGCTAAGTGATGAATTTACTCCGTCAGGCTGCATCGTTTCAAAAACATCTATTAATTAGATAGATTTCTCATCGTCAGTATCTGAATGTTTGCCGTTGTTCCAGTGCTAATTAAATTTTTAACCTCTCTATACTAATATCTGTGTAGGTTCTCTATACTAATGTTTATCCTTCACAGGGAAAAACAATGATATTAGTACAGAAAGATACAAAATTCCCTTAAGAATTTAGAGAAATATGAACAATAGTTCATCTTCAGCCAACTTCACTCACAAAATCAACCTATGCCACATATGAAAAAGTGCATTCAAACACTAAAAGAATGCAGCAAACACAGCAAACCTAAGTAATACAGTTTAAGTCATTTCTAATTTACTTACCATACTGCCTGACATCCACACAGATGGAGTCAGGAGAGGTGATGTTAGCGTCAGGAGACTTCATGGCAGCACAGGTATTCCACATGTTAAAGAAGAGGAAAACCGGGATCGCCGTGAAGCCGAAGATGGCAAGGAAGGCCAGGAAGAGGATATAAGTCAGGAACATGAACTGAGATAAGGAGGAAGGTGAAAAGAAAGAGAAAGATTTTGATTTTGTAATTGTCGTTCTGCATTTTAAAAAAAAAAAGAAGAATATTCTCCGAGACCCTATATACAGACACAAATCGGGGTTTATGTTAATGTTAGTGGACATCTGTAGCAATTAGAGCAATCAGGCCAAAAAGGACGAACTGTGCCAGAGTTACCCCGAAGGCTCAAGTGGGATTTTGAGCATTTGTATGTGTGCAAGAGTTTGTTTATATCTGTCTTCTTTATGTGCATGTGCCCACAAATGTGCAGAGGCATGCAATTGTGCCTCTGAAACACTTTTAAGATGACCTTCATCCAGGCATGTTGAAGGACCCTTTTCTGTTTGTTGTTTTAAGCCACTAAACCACTTTAAGCAGGAACATTTTAAAATACACATCGAAGTCATTAAGTCGCGTTTGGAGGCTTTAATTTGAAGTGTAACTGGGTCAGTGGGTGTGATGATTTGCAGCTGCTTGTGTGTGTGTGTTTGCGTGTATGTGTGTTGACATACGAAGGCGGTGATGCAGCGTCCACAGGCGGTGGTCTTGAAGTCGCTCTGCAGTTCCTTCTTGATGGCGCTGGTGGTGTAAAAGCCCTCAGCCAGCAGGATGATTGCGTAGACAAAGAAGAAGGAACCAATGCCATAGATGATGTACTGAAAGATCTGAATCCTGGAGAGAAACAGAAGCACAGAAAGAGCTTTAAACACCAGGTTGACATGAAGCTGCACCAATACAAGCCTACGCTCATGCTCATAAATATGACCAGTGATTTTTCAATTATTTGTGGCAGTAAGTCTAGTATTTTATGGTGCTTAATGTTAGTTAATGTAAGATAAATATTTTTATTTTACCTTTGCTTTAACTACTTTTTAAATTTTAAGTTTTAAATAAGATCAAAATTATATTTTAGCAATTGTTGGTTAACTTTACATAAATACAACCAATAGCTCATCATGGCTGGAGTGAGCTGTTTTTAGATGAATATGGTCATTAGGTTTTGGTGGCTGATGTCGGTAAACTTCAGAAGTTTTTGTGATGAGTCTAAAATTTTACTTTAAATTTTAGACTTTTAGGCCACAGGGATGTGCTATGAAGCAAGATTAATGGGTTAGCGAGCTATGATGAGCTTAAAGTCAGAGTTTTCTGTCACACCAAAGTGACTCTCTTTTTACCTGGCTAAATCACTATGGTAACTTATGCTGAACACATAACCTAATCAGGAGCAGGTTACGTTCTGAGTTTCGGTTTAAAATTGGTTGGAAGCATCATGTTTTCACTGATTCTTTTGTCTACAACATGTTTTAAGTGCAATATAGTTTCTCTGCTGTAGGATATATGCAATGTGTTAAGCTGTACCTTACTAACACCACCAAATGAAGCCCAGGTGTAACGTCTTGATGCATGCTCAATAATCCCAGGTGTAATGTTAGAGCAGCAAAACTGTGCATCACATTGTCACTGGAATTTGCATGCAGTTGGTGATGCAGAAAATGTATACATGTTTTTATACTTTGTTCTAATCTGTTGTTAAGTCTGTGTTACACTGCTGGAATTGCAGCTACTGGATTAGATAAAAAAAAAAACTGATACCTATTTAATCAATAAAATGAATTTCACTTTGATCTGGACAAACTAAAGAGATTTCCATGTCTCTTTTGTTAGGCTTTTGTTAAGCTTATTTTATTTTACCGCTCTGTGCACTAAATCCCAAGATGAATGATTTTCTGCAGAATTAACTTCCTATATTATTTGCAACAGTGTTGCTCCACTGTTATATATTTTTTATGTTCTTTACAGATTTTAATCACCATTTTATCATCATCATCTGACAATGTCTCTGATTGCATTAGCTTATGGTTAATGTTAGCTTTTGTTATATTTCTCATGAATTTTAATATATTATGTTTAAAGCAAAATACCAGTGGCATCTGTTAGAGGTTTCTTGTGTGGGGCACATTGTTTGAGAGTTGTCCACCATATTGTACATGATAAAACCACTGGTCGCTGGGGAAAAATCTGCATTCCCTGACTAGCTGGCAAGTGGTTGGTGGAGGTTGCTGGCTGTCGTTAGGAGAAATCGGTCACAAAGAGAGTGCTGCACCAAAAATCTCCTTGTGATTGCTTGCTAGCAGATTGCCGCAGTCGCCTGTTGTTTGCATGGAAAACGGCAACTGTTACGCCTCTCTGCAATCCCTACTTGCCTTGCAGTGGCCGTGCAAGAGCCTATGGGTGTTGCCAAGGCATAACTGCCTATTGTCTACAACTGACAAGGTCTGAATAAAAGCATGCTTGAGGCTGACTTGGGGGAGATGCCACTACTTGTCTTCATGCTATTTGGACTGTTAATTTTAGCTAAGATAACTAAATAATTTAAAATAAAACTAATGTTTCTACAAACTCTGGTGTCAGTCTCCACTTTATGGTGCAGCTTTTGAGCTGGATCGTAACAGGGACTTGTCTGCAAACAATTGCCAACTAGTAGCCGAGTAGTAGTGAAAGTTGGAAGAATTGTGACACAATCCACAAAGGGAGAATGTTCACACTCAAAGTAAAGGTTGTGCCTCAGTGCTGAAGCGAACACATTTTAAAAGGCCCAACTTCTACTTTGAAGGAGAATTCTCTCTCTTTCCGCTTTGTGTCGTAATCTTTACAGTTTCATGATCGCTCAGAGAATAGCTGGCAAGTGTTTGCAGACAGGTTGCTTTCCATATAAACTACCACTGACCACAGCCAGCGGCCAAAGCAATGACAAGGAGGGTTTTGGTGCAGCACCGTATACCTCTTTGTGACCAATTTCACCTTGTGACTGCTAGCAACCTTTTGTCCCTAGCTGACCAGTCTCCAGGCTTGTTCAACTGGGGCCTTCTTCACTTAAACCTATAGCATGACACATCCAAAATGGCGGACAAGTTAACGTCATGTAGTTAGCAGTCATATGACTGCAAAACCTGAATATTTGTGACCAGAACCATATGCTGACCATCCATCCATCCATCCATGTTTTAACTGATTATCCAGATCAGGGATGTGGGCCTATGATAACTAATGTTAGCTCAAGTTGGCTAAATTTAGAGAAAGATTTCTGAATACCTGACATCCCTCATATAAGTTCACAGGTATTACAAGTCTATAAACAGTCCATGATTTTGTAATATGAACCTGCTATATTTTAGTTTTCACTTACATTTATGGCAGGATCCATTTTGAAAATAATCACCAGAGAAACATCTTTCATCTCTCACCCTGATCCATTACTTTGTGATTTTATCTATGCTGTTTCTAACATGCCCACTTTGTTAAAAGACATTTAGCAGTTAAAGGGTTCTCAATTATGGCACATAATGTGGGTGGCTCTCCTCGATAGATGAAATAAATGCAAGGATAATACCAGTATATTCTGATCATACCAGTTTTTTAACTGAAGCAGGGGAGTAAGTGAAATACAGTGCTAGAACTTGCTATGACTAATCTTTTCCATAAGTTACATGGAAAAGATTAGTCACTATTTTAACTCTGTCTTTAATAGGAGTGGAAACAATGAGTCTAATCTTTTCCATAAGTTTACATGTGATAAAATCATAAGTAACAGAACACCTTAGTGATCATGTAGACATTTGGATTGGAAACACAGTGGACTTACACCATAGTGAGGGTGGCGTGGTCACTAGATACCCTGGAGAAGTGGTTCTCCAGCATGGTCAGAGTCCCAGTCAGTGCTACGTGGCCACATCCGCAGAACAGAGCCACGCCTATGAAGCAGAGGATGGTGGCCACCAGCGAAGCATAGGGCACCCCGCCCAGACACTTGATGCAGCACTCGAAGCATCCTATAGGGGGAGACAAAGAGAGGCTGATCCACAGGCTTTTCTTTCGCTGCAAAAAAGCTTAAAACTCAGAAAGCTCAGGATACAAGAGCAAACAATTTAGGTCAGATTTGAAAGCACACACATAGGAAAATTGCAAATCAAATGTATGATTTTAATGAGCAAGAGCAAAGAGAGCTGACTGTGGCAACGTGACATCTCATAAAGAGACTCGGTCGCCTCTGCTGATGACACTCGGTGCAACATTTGACGGCCTTTTTGTCCACTGCTCTTTGATTTTTTATTCGTGCAGAAACCTGTGTGGATGTTTGCACTGCTGGGGCTGAATCAAGCATGCACGCTTCAAGAGCGTTATGCTCACCTCTCAGAGCAGAACACCTCTCACTGTCAGGCATGTCGAGCGTCTAATCATAGCATCATTCACAGTAAGAGTGTGTTCACTTTGAGCTCAGCTGGGAGTGCTGAATATTACATGTAAGCTGTGCTACATGCTCACATCCTAAAACTACTCCTTCCCAACCAAAAAAAGTTTTTTTTTCTTTGTTATGACCAGCTTGCAACAATAACTCATGATTTAATCTACATGATTTTTAAATAAATTACTATGAGACATTTTTTAATTGATACTAACAATTATAACAGTATGCAACAGTGGCATTAACTTACACATGATGCCTCTGCTTTTAGATGGTTTTAGAGTTCTTATGCTTAAGATATTTGAGATTTCTATGCAACAACAAATGGACAAATTTGACATTTTTAAGGGAAGCTGAAGAAGACCAAAAATTGCCTGTGTACATATTTTCCATCTTTCTGCAGCCTTCTCTTCTTTTTCAGAAGTCAAAAGAGAGTGATGAATTATTGAAAATTATCCCTTGTGCACGAGCAGTTTCTACATAGTGATGATGATGAATTAGTAAATTTGTTTTCCATTAACCGCAGCAGCGCATGAGGCTTCCTGCATGACTTATGGGCTTGGGAGATACAGGTGCTGCAAACACCGTGCATCCTGCTGCCGCTATTTCACAATCAAGAGGATAAAGACAAATGATGAAGAGGGAAAATAAAACACTGTGTTGAGCTCAAGAGTTTGAATCTTATATAACGCCTGTTATAAATAACTCCTCGAGCAAAGCAGGAAGTTACTCTGGGAAAAAAAAGAAAGACAGAAAAAAAGACAAAATGAAATGTCTTGTGTGTGCCACTTTGCTGTTTCCATGACAACTTGCTCCAACTGGCAGCTCTGAAGCATCATAATTTTATTTTCAGAAGTTTGTTCAATCTAAACATTTCTGTATCTACAACCTTGAAAACGTGATTAATTACATTACACGTCTTTCAAACCTGCACATGAAGGTCTGCAGAGATCAGATGATCTATTCTGACAGCCTGTGTTACTAAAGTTGATAGCAAGCATTAGACAATAACACCCTTAGTGTTAGTCATGGCTCTTCACTGCATCTGACAGTTGATTCTATCAGAACATGAAATTCACTCCAACATCCACACAAGCCGGATGACCCGAGCTAAGACCCTCTGACAGCTTCTATCAACGTCAAGCTCAATCAACAGACTCTGACAGGTGACGACACGAGGTGATATCCTCCCACACAAAGCAATTAAACCACACACTTGCATGCGTGCACATGCAGAAAGACACAAGGCTATCTCAAAGTTAGTGAGAAGAGAAGAAAAAATCCGACGTAAGCGTTTTTTATTGAAAAACCCTTCTCTGCCACTACACTGTAGAGGGCAGGTAGGGTTGTAAGCCCGTGGACACTTGTTATTGATGAGTTTAAAAGAACAAATTGGATTTCAGTCTCCCCGAGGGGAAGAAGAATCATCAATAACATTACAGCTAGGGGAAAATATACTCCACCATACTGAATGTAAATGTGGTGATTATCGCCTTTTAATTTTAGCTATCACATTATATGCTCCCATATTGAATTAAGTCGATTCAGCAGACACTAAACATATGGAACCTTTATAGAATAAGTTAATTAACTTAATTAACTTATAAATGTCTTGACAAAGTGAAAACAACGGTACTCTGTTTCCTGAAAAAACAGAGGATTACCCTAGACTTCCATGACCTGAATACTACAGATTAATGCTAAAACTCTAAACTACTGTGGAAAATATATCAAATGTATTTCTGCTAAACACTGGAATGTTACTGTAGCACGTCGACACGAGAATTTGTATTTTGACCTTATAAAGCAAACTGTCACTACCGGAAGCACGATTGGTTCTATGCAAGTGCGAAAATGTGCACTTCCCGTCAGTGAATTTGGATTACAATGATTGAAACCTGACATCTGTATATTTCACGTTCACATTGATATCAGAGCTGTAAAGAAAAGTAAACTTATATTTTTGTGTGTGTGTTTGCATCTTTTCTTAAATGCAGAAATTACTAAAGGAAAGCTTGCAAGTTTGTTGTTAATTGGTATATATCTTTAGACATACTGATAAAAAATGTTTAGTATGACATTTACAGTACCACTAAAATAATTATAGTAAAGATTATATGTATATATTTTTTTCCACAATTTAATGAAGAGTGTTACTTTACAAACCTTACATGAGTTTTATTAAACTACTTCTGAAAGCGATTTTATGTATAGCAGTCACACACAGTCAGAGAGCACTTTTCCCATAGACTTCTATTGAGGTTTTGCAGACGTGACTGCTAACCATGTGATGTCAACTCGTCTGCCATTTTGGATGTGTGACAATCATAGTGACAATATAGAGTCAAGTGAATAAGACCCCAGTCACACAGGCCTAGAAGTCAGTCAGTGACTCCCTAGCAACCACCAGTTGCTAGAGGAAAATGTGTATTCCCTGACGGGTTGCCAAAAACCTTTTTACAATTGCTTTGGTCACTAGAATATTGCTACAGTCGCCTGTAGTTTGCATGGAAGACACCTCCATCCATGTAAACTACATGCAACGGCAGCAATCTGCTAGCGACCCAAGCAAACATGAGGAGGTTTTAGTGCAGCACCATCTTTGCAACCGATTTCACCTAGTGACAGCCAACAACCTTCAGGAAACACTCGCTAACCAGTTGAGGAACACACATTTTTCCCTTGTCACTGGTTGTTGTATCACGTCCTATATGGTGGACAACTCTGTAGCCATGTGTGCATGAAGAAAACTCAGTAGAACTGGAAGTTTTGCAACTAGAGGTATCACCCCATGGTGGCCATTAAATAGAAAGGAGGTTACAGGCACTTCACTTTTCAAACCTGAAAACTACGTCCATTTTTTATACTGTCTATAAAGTCATGCAGTGCATATACCACAGACAGGAAGAAGTCCTTTTTGCACATGCATAGAAAAAAATCAGGTTTCCAGTATGAATAAGGCAGCAACAGAAAAATTTTCATTAGCTTCAGTTTTGCTCTGTTTTGTGCTGATTAGCAAATGTTAGCAATATACTAAACTATGATGGCAAATCTTCAAATGTATATCCGTTAAACACACTAATGTTGGGTTCATCTACTGAATTGGATTTCATAAAATGTACAAAACAACTTGAAAGAATAGTGCAAATTTTATATATAGTTTTATATTCATTTTACTCAGTCACTAGATTTTATGACTTGACTTATAATTTCAACAAACACTTGGTATTTTATAGAAATATCTGGTCTAGTTTCCATGATACAATTAAAAATACCTTTTTAATGATCTAAAAAGAAATGTTTACCCTGGTCACTGCCCATGTCCCTGAGCCTCTACCTCTGAGTGAACATAAAAACTCAACCATAAGTCTAAGATGCAACTGCTCCCCTCCAAAGTGTGTTGCTGTTGATGAAGACTCTACGTTGCGTAACGCAGCGGAGGCTCATTGCGTAATAGATCCAAATCCTATTAATGTTAATGAAGGAAACGGGCTGATGGAGAAGTGCAGCTGATAAGGCTGGATGTCTCTAAAATCCTGAGCCCAGAAGCAGGCCAGGTCTCAGGGGGCCTGCAATGGACTCAATGGTCGATACAATGACAACCAAGAGGTTTAAAAGCTGCTCTGCACTGATACTTCATCCTGCTATAAAAATGTCTGTGTCAACAGCTAATTTAGTGTGTAAGTCTTTTTCTTTTATTAAGAGAAGAGAATAAAACCAAAAGAGATGTGATAATCCTGCTTTTTCAAATGCAAATCAAGAACTTCCGGGAGATATTATCGTTCACGTCTATTCACGGATGTGACTGAGGTGACTTTGTTCATTTAAGGCAAATTCTGAGACTGCATGATTGGATTATTAAGGCTTATATTCTGCTGTTAACTCTGTATTTTCCTTGACTCTATGCAGCTTCATGGATGAATTCATAGCTTTCTTTTAAACACTGAACAGGCCACCTCTTCCGGTCTGCCTCTGGCTATGACTGTTTGTCAGCCTCAGTTTAAAAGTGCACTAATGGGAAACAGACAGGCCAGAGTGGTCAGCTCTAGCCAGCCCTAATGGAAATCAATGGGCTATTCATTAGAGTAGAATTTAGGTGAAACACCGAGACTGGCCCATCTCTCTCATTTTAGAGCTCGCTGCATCTCGCTGCATCCATCTCTGCCTTCTTCTCTGCTCTTCAATTGAAATATGACTGCATGCCCATGCAGTACTTACAGTGAGCCAGCTGGAGTTAATCGCTGAGACAATATGTTACGCTCCCGTTACGATGCTGCATCATATATCATCTCAACAATCTCACACCAAGGACGATGCATCAGTTTGTGGGGACATTTCACAGGCTGTCTGTGAAGGCGCCTCATCAATAAGTAAGAACAAAAGACTCGGGACTTTCTGTTAATATTGTCAAACAGCGGAGCAGCAAATAATTTGACAGTCAAAAGCTGCAATTAAGGATTAAAATCCCCTACTGTTAAACCTTGTTGTCCATCCAAGTGAGCTGCTGCGCCATTCAGGACAAAACTAGAATTTGTGGCTGTTGGTTAGAGTTAAGGGAAAGGATGATGATAGACACCTGCTCTTTTTGTTGTCTCCGCAGAGCGAAGGTTAAAGACAGAGGGATGAATAAAAGAAGTAAAGGCAGCATAAGTCAGGAGATTCAGAGAGAAAAAGGTATAGGGTGAATGAAAGGAAGAGCGAGGACAAGACGAATAAAAGCAAGCAGAGGAACAAAGGGATGAGTACGAAAAGAGAGAGAAGAAGGTGAAGAAAGAGGCAAAGCGAGTGAGAAAGAACAGAGAGAAAAATGAGAAAGCGTAAGTGAAAAGCAGTTCTTGGCCCCAGGGCCGGCAAATGGCAGTTGCCATAGCAATGTGTTACCCACGACCCAGTTCAGCGGTAGCGTAGTCCTTAGCAGCCGCTCCGCTCTTCTCACACGTACACACAGAGTGATGTAGCCTGAATCAAAACCCAAAGATTGGTGCTTAATGGAAGTCAAAACATAAATAACAACAAGCTGCAGGATGTAAAAACAACTGAAGCGATAAGACAGGAAAAATGGAAGGAAGGCTATATCTGTTTTACTCTATAGTCACATTTTGGGAACTGGGTCAAACACAAATTGCAATACTGGACAAGAAAGAATGGTAGACTTTTAGTATATGAAACACAAAGTCATACAGAGTGTTGACATTCTTGGCCCACTCACAGATATTACAACCTTTATTGTTGGTTATAAATCTGTTAAACACACCTTTCATTAAGTGGTAAATCCAGCTAGCACAAGCTTCACCAGGATGTGGTCAAACCTTAATTTCTCTGTTTGCCCACTTGAGGGAAGATGAAACAAACTGTACACAACAATGATATAATTTCATCTTTAAAGAGTTATTTAGGATTTTTTTGAAGTAGCTGTACATGAGGTACTTACAGTTATGTGTATTAGTGGCAGTAGATGGCTGTTGACAAGCCCCCAGTTTAGAAAAGCAGAAGCTACAGCTGTAGATGCAGAGCCTTAAAATGTATTTTAAGATTTTGAATATTTTCACCACTTTGCAGTCCCTTTTGAAGGGGAACTGAAGCCATTATGCTCTTCCTGAGCCACAAGACTTCTCTGACACCCAACAAAGTATGGGCATTGACAGTCAGTTGCTGCCTCAGTCTGTTTGTGTTATAGTGTGATACTAGTGCTTTTAGAGTAGTAGTTTGGATCGATGCTAACCATTTAACATGATGTAAATCAGATATTTGTGTGTTCAGTGAGGTAAAATTGCTGCTATTATCAAAAGAGTCTGGTGGCTTTGAAGCAGATGATGTAAAAACGTCCGTTACCCACCACAAATGGCTGTCAAGATTAAGCAATGCAAATATTTTAAAGGTAGCATACTCTCCAAACTGAGGAATGCCAACCACCATCAATTACTGCTAATAGGCTGTCCACAATTACATAACAACTAGCCCATTGGGTTTATAGGCTAAATTTTTAGTCAGTCCATCAGTTAATTATTTACACATGCAGCACATAAAACATAACATTAACATTTTTTGTTATGTGTTCTGCCCCGTGACATATTAAATTCCTATCTAAACTTATTTTACCTCTATTTTTGGTCTCTACCAATATTTGGCTCTAGATCTACTTTGTATCCAATGATACGTTTGCCATCCAGTCCATAACTTTATTATCTGAGCAGTGCTGAATATCAAAGTCAGTGAATAACTAAGTCCATTGAAGGGGGCTGTTACACCAAAACAATGAGCTCAAAGACACTCAAATGTTCACCAGAACTGAAGGGAACTGCTAACATTACATGTTTTCTTTAAGCATTGTTAATATAAAAATACTGATTATATCACCTTCAAAATCTGAATTCTTAATCCTTATAAAATGTATATCTTAAAAATAAAAACAAAAAATTAAAAAAAGCCTCAGTCACACAGGCTTGGAGACCAGACAGCCAATCCTTGGCAATCATGTGTCGCTAGGGAAAAATGTATATTTCTCACTGGTTGGTGACTGATGGCTGGCAGTCGTTAGATTAAATTTGTTGCAAAAAGGTATACGGTGCTATACCAAAAACCTCCTTGTGATTGCTTTGATCTACGTATAGCAGATTGCTGCGGTTGCCTGTAGTTTGCATTGAAGATGCCGAATTGTTTGCAAACACCTGCCAACTACTACCCAAGACTGTTCACCTTCAAAGTAAAAGTTGCCCCTTTTGAAACGTGTTGGTTGCAGAGGTAAGGCACATATTTTATTTTGAAGGTGAACATTCTTCGTTTCTGATTTGCACTGCACTTTTTCAAGTTTCACTAAGGCTCTGCTAGTAGTTGGTGAGTATTGGCAGACAATTTGCAGACAAGTCAGCGTCTTCTATGCAAATTATAGCCAACTGGTGGAATCTGCTCAAAGCAATCAAAGCAATCACAAGGAGGTTTTTGGTGCAGCACCCTCTCTGCGACCAAATTCACATAACAAAAGTAAGCAACCACTCACCAAGATTTCAAATATTTTCACTAATAATCAGTCGGGAAATACACACTTTTCCGTAGCAACCGGAGGTTGCCAGTGGTTCACCGACCCAGCCTGTATGGCTGAGGCCATTTAAGATAGTGGCCTTTCTTCATCTTTATATCTGGTTGTCGGAAACAGAGCAAGTCCAAAAAACATTTTTTAGAAACCCAATTACAAAACCAATTTTTTTTCATCATATTCAACCCCAAGTCTTATTGGACAAGAGAGCTTTTGAGGCTCTTTGACTGGATAAATGAGGCCTGGCACACAGTAGACGTGGTTGGAGACAGAAGCTGTCACAGATTGCTGACATCTTTTGTGATTATGCTCCGCTTCCTGTCAATCACCTGACACCCACGACATGAAATGAAGAGTGTTTGCCATGAAATAATCCCTCAAATACACACCACGTTATAAACTTAATTGTCACAAGGTTTGAATTTGTAGCATTTGATTTTAATAACAGACATCTAAGTAGATATGAAGGGCAAAATAACTGAGGTAAATATATCATTGTTTTCTCATTTAGTAACAGCATCTTGCAGACAAGTCTAATCTCTAGATAATATTGCCTAAATTTATGCATTATATTTCTCTGGCTACATCGATTTTCTTGCTGGCTTGTCTATAAATCAGATTTAAATATAAACTGAGAGTAGAGGCGAGAGAGAGAGATTACATCCCACTGTCCTGATAGTTAATGATTTGCCATAAACTGTACAACCCAGTGGCACAGCATGATTATCGCCAACTGTTAGTGCGCACAGTGCATCTGCCAGGAATAACAGCGTTATTAAAGCTTTGTGAATATTTCAGCGGCCGATCTGGCCCCTGCCTGCGGCTGCATTCAAATTTAGAAGTGTTGTATTCATTATGGGGCAATTTCCTCACAGTGCATTATGGGTAGATTCCCACAAAAGAGAGAGGGAAAGAGAGTAGGCAAAGGTGTGGGAAAGTGAAGGAAAAAGAGACAGGAGGGGGCTGGATGGCTATGTCTCCTCTGGTGGAAATGAAAAAGAAGCCCCATCTGTTCAATGGCAGCAGATTCCAGTCACAGCAACACACAAACTCATAACTGCAGCTTGGGAGATTTCTGTCGTTCCACTATGTGGAGAGGGATAAAATGTTCTTCTGAGCTTCTTCAAGACCATCAAAACCACAGCATTATGGAGCCAGAAACGAGGCTGTTCAACTTGCTTTTTCTCTGTATTTTCTTTAACCATTTTTACCACCAACATTATTCACTAAATCTGGGAACACAGCTACATCACTGCAACAAGAAAGAAACATGAACAGTTGGATAATCAGCCTGGCTGTAAGGAAGCCAACAGTTAGGCCAGATTATCCACATTGGCACAAAGTTGCAAATGCTGATTGGTTGCAGCTATTGTGATGTGCCAGTAATGTTCTGGGTAAACATTTTAAAAATTTTGTCTATAAAGTGTTATAAAAAAATGACCGTGAGAAACTCCTAGAGCCCAGACAGGCTTCTACAAAGGCCTTGTCTACACAACAGTAACAGCAGCAGCAATTTCGGTCCTTTCAGTGTCTGTGATGCATTCAAGCACAGTACTGAGTGTAGGCCATATGCACTTGTTCAGAAGCCAGTCACAGCATGTAAAACTACAAAAAGCAGAATTAAAAGTATATTTTTTTGCAGATGTTCAGCCAGTGTACACAGCTGGATTGATCAAAAGCATGTCAGACAATAAACTTCCATGGTCCTGAATCTGAAGATAATCAGTATACTGTGGTGTAGACACAAATAGAAGCCGAAACAAATTACTCACTGTGATTAATTAAATTTGACTAATTTACTATAAAAAAAGAGTATTTGCATTCCCTCATCGCTGTAATAAAAAATAATTATCTCACGGATTATCTGGCAGGTTATTAGCACATGCACATTTGTCTTCTGCAGACCATGATCTGCGTTCGGAGAGTGTTCTGTGCAAAGGAACTACACGAGAATACTCATTTTGTTTTATTTTCTTTCAATTTTCTCCTCATTTTGTTTCCATTTGTCACCGATCTTACAAATGACACTTTGAAGTTTTTCTTGGTCGCTTTGGTACATTTGCAAAGCAGTAAAAAAACAAAAGCATTTTACAGAACAATAGAAAACAGCAGCACATGCCCGCAAAAGCCCGCGACTCACTTAAAATGTTTAACTTATTGCTCAGAAGAAAACATTTATTTCAATGAACAAATCAGTGCCACAATTTTACACAAAATTTACCATGCTGTCAGTGCAACAGTGTAGGGCTTAAGTAGTACGATGAAGTGGTGTTTAGCAGCATTGCCTCACAACAAACAGGTCCTGGGTTCAAATCCAGGCTGGGGCCCTTTCTGTGTGGAGGTTGCATGTTCTCCTTGTGCTTGTGTGGGTGCTCTCCAAATACTCTGGATTCCTCCCACAGTCCAAAAACATGTGTTGGTTAAGTGGTGATTCTAAATCAGGTGAGGATGAATGGTTGTCAGTTCTGGGACAAGACCGGCAACCCACCTCTCCACCCCATGACGGCTGGGATAAACTCTGGCTCCCCTGCGATCCTGAATTGGATAAGTTGAAGAAGATGGATGGACAGGTTTTCTGGTATAAACCTTTTGATGAGATTTTCTTTAATTCCAACAGCAAAAAGTTGCACATTACCGTGTGTGGTAGAGTGATTGTAAGAGATTGGATAGGATTCTTATTTACGCCTTTACTGCCTGTGCTTTAATTTGTTGACAGATGACGTCATTGTAAGACAGAGAGGAGAGAACAAGAAAATCCACTTTTTTTCACTGCATGATACAAAGGATAAAACACACTGCAGCAGACACCTGCAGAGGTTGGATAAGATGTCTTTCACTTTTCTCTTTTTCTTTTCGGTATCCCGATGACGTGGTCACATCATGACATGTTTACAAAAAAAAGTCGAAACGTAGAGAAAATATGCATGACGGATTATAACAACTGGCTTAACCATTGTGTGTGGATAGACTTATCCAGTGGACAAATGCCTAGATGTTTTGGGGTCTAAGACTATTCAACAGAGAATAACATGAAATTAAAAATCTGGAAATGGTGGACTGCTCACAAGCATTTGCATTTAGTTCAAAGGAACGATAAGTTTCCTGATGCAGAGTTAGTTTTGAGAACTTAATTTCTGATCTGAGGAATGTACCAAAGCAACTGAGAAAAATTGCACCAATGCAAATGTTTTCAGCACTTGTGGCTGATTAAAAGGACATGCTGTTTTTTTTCTTTTTTTCCCACGGTACATAACTGACCCCAATCTTCTGTTTGTGAGAAACCCTTGGCTGATTTTGCAGCATTACGAAGGCCACAGGGTCAGCATCTGTCCCGGCGTAACTGAGCTTGATGGACTGCACGGCGCTCAAATCCCGATCTCGGCACTCCGCTGCGTGATCAATACTTTTATCCCGCTGATCTGTGGCGTGTTCATTCCCCTACAAATCTCTCTCTTTCAGCGGTCAATCTGAGCTAAACGCTGCCAGCTGGGAGAGGGATGCAAGTCCCAAGACACACAGAGCAAACACACTTACCCATGTTAAAATAAATTCTACAGAAATGCCTACACAGATGGGGCACACATGAGAGCGGATGCTCTTGTACACAAACACACACACAGATGTAGAGCAAAACACACAAACTGTCAAAATCAGCTTGCTGCCAGCTTGCATCCAAACCACCACGGTTGACACTGACGCTTCCAAAAAGGACATGCCAAGAACAAAAATAACAAGCAAGATAAAGTTTAGGACCCCTGATTTATCTTCAGGCAGTCACGTCATTTGGAGTGTTTCATCACACAATATGATGAAAGAAAGCTGTATTCCTTGAGGGCTATTTGGCATAATGAGGCGAGTGCAATTAACAGCAGAGCAATAAAGGAGTTCATTTAAAAGCACCTGCCTTAAGGGTGCAGTGACACGATTTAAAGCCTGATGGCAGGTAGTTCACTGACCTCATATCCAATTTGAAAGAATTTAAACTGCTCCGCATTGTCTCTTATCAGCTCCTAGTCAGAGGCAGGATCACCTGTCCTGAGCCGCCGTCTGCTGGCTCAGTGGAGCGGAGTCAACGCTATTACTTTGAGTCTTGTTCCACCAAAATGTAAAATGGCCCCTCTGGCCAGAAGTGCAATGCCATTGGACTGAATGGCTCAGCGGTTACGCAATCAACTTGGCTAATGTCACTTTCCCTGAGATGTCAAAGAAGTCAGCGGCCCTCCCCCGGCCCCTTCGCGTCTCCTCCACCTCCCTTCCCCCCGATGTGATTATGAAGATTCACTTTTCAGCAGCCTTGGGGACTCTCTGCACATTAAATGTGTGTGTGTGGCACAAAGGCACTACTGAGCATGAACTTTCAAATATGAGCTACAAGTCTCATTTACTATAATACAAAGGCATGTTCTGGGGTGGCTGACTTCACTTAGTTACACCAGTTGTATATAAAAGATGCATAAATGCAACAAAAGAAAATCTTAAAAGGCTACGAGTTGAACTGTACATAAAAAAGCAGGACTAAGACAGACCCTTGTCTGAAATCGAGGCACAGAATGACCTACACATAACTCAGGCGAGCCACTTATCGATGTCAGCCGTGGCTAATGATGACAAGTGCTAATCGGCGTCAGGCGTTTTATGGGCTATGGATGAGAGAAGCAGATTGGGCATCAGTGGGTGATGGAGGAGGGCCAGAGGAGGCTGGCATCACTCAGGAACAAGACATGCTGCGCCAACCTGCCACTTGCTGCTATTCATATACTCACTGCAGTCTGGGGTTCAAACATAGATGCAGTGTTGGAGGGTGATGCTTTCAGATTACAGTTTTGCACTAGCTTGGGTATTTGTTTCCAAATTCTAGAAATCTGTTGCTTATTATTATGGCTACACAATTATAGACATTAGCAATTTGGGTGTAATTTCTTTTTAAATTTAGTCCCCAGTTATTTTATCCTGTAGATCATGTAGCAATTTCCCAAAGAAACAGAGAAAAACAGCAAATCCTCACACCTAAAACCCCAAACCAGGCAGATATTTGCTTGATTACTGGCTAAAATTTGAAAATTTTGATATCCAAATTAACACATTTGTCCTACTAAAGATTTAATGTAATAATTATAAGGAATAAATGGCTCAATTCACAACACGTACATGGGAATGTTGCTCCTAGCACCTAATGCCAAAAGTTTAAATATGTTGGCTGTAGTTATTTCATTAAGATAATATGACTAATGCCAGCAAATTATAGACTTGTTGGCTGATGATTGCAAACTTTAGATACAGTGGCTAATGTTGGCATGATAGTGAGGCTAATGTGAGCTAATGGATAATTTTTCCACAGCACAGGGACTAGCAGGCCATGCACCTTCAGTGGTATTTGTACACCACTCTGCATTTAATCATTAGTTATTATTCATCTCTGGCTCTCTTCCACAGTGTTTCTTTTGTCCTGTCCCCCTCCCCTCACCCCCAACCAATCAAGGCAGATGGCTGCTCCTCCCTGAGCCTGGTTCTGATGGAGGTTTCTTCCTGTTAAAAGGGAGTTTTTTCTTACCCCTGTCGCCAAGTGCTTGCTCATACGGGGTCATCTGATTGTTGGGATTTTCTCTCTAATATTGTAGGGTCTTTACCTTAGAATATAAAGCGACTTGAAGCGACTGTTGTTGTGATTTGGTGCTATAAAAATAAAACTGAATTGAACTGGTGTTTAGAGTGTAGGAACTGCCCCTGGTAAGACCTCATTCAGGGTAGTTCTTTAGGAGAACAAGGTATCTAATGTGAGTCATACTTCATATTTATTTTGTGAGTCATGCCATACTTTAGATCAAGAAGAAAGGCTAAGAATAGTGGACCGTTGCTCTCACCAAAAACAACCTAAAATTCATGATACAGTCTGACACAACAAACAGTGCAACCATCTCTGTCCCATCCATTTCTCACAGATCCATACCCAGGCTGCAGAACTTGCATTGTTTTTGTGTTCTTTGAATGCCAAAAGATTATTACATCATTATTATTACATCATCATTAAGTCCTAGACTGCAACAAAAACAGAAAGCCTGGATGGGCTCCTTGTGCCTCCTAAGTTCTTGCAGCTAATGTGACCAAACTTTAGATATTGTGCTGACATTATGAATCTTTTCCAGGCATCCTGTTGCTAGATAATGTCTCAGTATTCATCATTTTACTGTTGTAAAGTTTATTAGTAGTACAATTAGTATTAGGCTAACTACAAGTAGGTGCCCATAGTTCCACAAGTAAAACAAAATAGCTGCAGATAAACTCTCTGATGACCAATTTTATATGGCACACAAGGCAGGATGGATCCACTTTTTCATGTTGTTTACACCAAATTCTGACCCTACCACCTGAATGTTGCAGCAGAATTCGAGACTCATCAGACCAGGCAATGTTTTACCAATCTTCTATTGTCCAATTTTAGTGAGCCTGTGTGAATTGTAGTCTCAGTTTCCTGTTCTTAGCAGACAGGAGTGGCACCTGGTGTGGTCTTTTGCTGCTGTAGCCCAATGTGTGCATTCAGAGATGCTCTTCTGCATACCTTGGCTGTAATGAGTGGTTACTTGAGTTACTGGTGCCTTCCTATATCAGCTTAAAGCAGTCTGGCCATTCTCCTCTGACCTCTGGCATCAGCAAGACATTTTCACCCAGAGAACTGCTGCTCACTGGATATTTTCTCTTTTTCTGACCATTTTCTGTAAACCCTAGAGATGATTGTGTGGGAAAATCCCAGTAGATCAGCAGTTTCTGAAATACTCAGACCAGCTCGTCTGGTGCCAACAACCATGCCATGTTCAAAGTCACTTAAATGCCCTTTCTTCCCCATTCTGATGCTCAGTTTGAACTTCATGGTCATCTTGACAGTGTCTAAATGCATCGAGTTGCTGCCATGTGATTGGCTGAATGAAATGACGAAATGTCCTCAGTTTTAGTCTTTGTCAGTTTGGTCAAATTTGCACGATGATGCTTTAGTATTTATGTTTACTGAGAGTGAAAAATCTCCCAAATCTTCCACCTGACATTCATATTATAATAATTAAAAAGACTGAACTGACTGTAACTAACAAAAACTAAACATCTTCACACAATAGGAACTAAGCTGAAACGAGTAAACCCACTCTGGAAACTAAGTGAAATTAAACTAATTTGAAAAAAAAAAGATAAAAAAACAAAGAAAAAATCTAATAATAAAACTTGGTAATAATAATAACTTCATTCAGGTATACACATAGCCACACTGCTGACATGTTTTAAAAATACCATGCTTTCTTTTTAAAACTCTTTTGTGATGCAGCAAATACACAGATTCCTTTTAAGGTAAGAAACAAAAGACTATTTTAAGAGCGTTTCCAGCAGACAATAAATAGTGAGGCACTCTGATACTAAATAGCGCTTGTTTTGTGTGTGCACGCAGAGATCAGAGTCAAATAAAAAATGTGACCACAGTGCAGGGACTGAGAGTAAGAGCACAATGGTGTACCACACGGTCTCGCCCACATGTGTGTGTACAAAAATAGAGCTTTTCCTTTAGTGCAAGCAAAGCACTGACACAGACATTCCTCTCAACCACTCCTGGTCATTGACACGTAAACAAATACAAGTGCACACACACACACACACACACACACACACACACACACACACACACACACACACACATACATCCAGATGGAGGCTGACAGCATGCTTTGGGCAAATGGCTTCAAATGAGGAACACATGAGCCTCTCTCTGTGTGACGGCTTTCACATGCTCCCACAACCTCACACACCTCCAGGGCGGGAGGAGGATCGGCGAAGGGTGTGTGCATTAGTGTATATGTGGGAATGAGAGAGAGGGAAAAGACAAGGCAAAGAGGAGAAGAGAGGAGACAGAAGAAGCAGAGGAGAGATGCACAAAAAAAAAAAGCAGAATGTGGCACTTAATGACAAATTAATCAGTGGGAACAGTGAAGGTGCCATGGGGTCAGATTTGTCAGAGGGATTTTGAGAGCATGTAAAGACAGAATTATAAGCATAGTTGGTGTTTTGGACAGAATTTTTCAGTTGATTTGAGCAAAAAAAAAAAAGATTTCCCTTTAGTTTTGCTCCTTGGATTCCTTGCAACCAAAGTTGAACTGAAAGCACAGCAGAATCACGGATTATATAAAAAATGCATGTAAGATCACCCATTTATGCATGGAGTCCTGTTTTGAAGCCTAGAATTTAGCTGTTTGGCCATCTTGTTTTTTGAAGCCAGTCATCATGAGTGAGGGGTGGATCTGACTGAGAAACTGAGCACACAGGATGTTCCTGTGTTAGTGAATCACAAGGTAATCAAATCCTAAAACAATCCCTTGAATATTGTCTATTTGAATCTAAATGGAAGCATAGGTTACAAAATAAGCATCATTTGGTACTAAATAAGATTTTAAACTAGCGATTTAGACCATAAACCCATAAGGAAAGTTTTTGCTGAGACATTGAATCAAGTGAGAAACAGGATCATTTTCCCATGCACTTCTATTCTTTTTGCAACCAGAGGAGTTGCCCCCTGCTGGCCATTAGAAAGATTGCAAGTTTAAGGCACAAGAAATTAAGGTCTCATTTATTTTAAAGACAAACTATACTTCCAAAGGTATAGTTTGCTGTTTATCTGTATAAATAAATAAAGCCTTCAGTCATAATTAATGTAACGTGTCCTTGTCTTAATATTTTGGTCAGTGAAAAAACAAACAGATTAAAAGTGATAAAGCCAGATGAACTCTGTATATGAGGACATAATGACATATAGTTGGCGTGTGCTTCATAAATATGTTTTAGGAGCAGTAATCTGGTGTGTGGGAGCCTTTTTATCCTGCCATAAAAAAACAGCCAAGTGAAGGGAGTAAAAGTCTTAGTGAGAGGAGGTTATTCGTAACAAAGTCAAGTAGGAGACTGATTCCAGTACAGGCGAGTCTGTGCATTCGAGTAGATGTGGGCGTGTGAGAGAAAGAGTGACGTTTGCGTTTGTGTTTGGCCGGACTGGCAGGTGTCAGCTACCAGTTTAATGGTGACTGAATCACTGTGATTGTGTCAAACATTTTTAAAACACCAAGCTGCCAGATAAAGCAAGCGACACCTGTAAGTATGGCTTACACCAACACGTCTCAAAAAATATGCATATCTTTTATATATACTGGCCTGAACTCCATCTATTTTCTACTTTGCACGAGAGGAAAGTATTTAGATGTTGCACAAAGCTACTGTAGATAAATGTGTGTAGGCTGAGTGATGAATTTACCAGTTTCCTGCCCTAAAGACAAATATAAAAGCTGAATAATGAGTGGCTTTCTGGTAAATCTCACTCCTTCACAAGTGTGGAGAGGAAGCTTCTTAAGATTTATGTGTGTGTGTGTGTGTGTGTGTGTGTGTGTGTGTGGCAGCAGAGCTTTGATTTGGTGAGTAAAGTGGATTACAAGGCAGAAAAAGTCTGAACACAGGCAACATGTTCATTCAAAAAAGCATAAAAAATCTCCATTGGACATATATTCACTTGGTAAATAAATTCTGTACTGATGCTGTATATCTACAGATAAATAAAAAATGAGAGGTTAAAAGTGGAGCTCACACTAACACCCTGACATTTTTAATGTAAAATGAAAGAATGCCTTGATTGAGCTGTAGTAAAGAAAGCTGGGAAGGGAAACTGTCGGATATTCATGAGAAACACAAGCAGGGAGAGCAGCCCGGCTCCTCTCCTGTCGCCTCACCCGATTGATGATCATCAAACAGAGGTTGGCCTTTAGATTCAAGGCGTCAGCCTGGGCTCAGCTGGACTCTGGCACTGAAGTTTTTTTCTCCAATGACCCCTGTCTGCCCCCCCTCCAAAAAAAAAAAAAAAAACCTACACGTATGAGGCCAGGATGTTATCATACCCCACAGTGGTTATTTTCCTCTTTGTGCAATATTGCTGTCACTTACTGAATGAAACTGAAGCTTATTATTTTTTTAATATAGGAAATGGGCAACACATATTCCCAGACCCCAAAATGAAAAATATTTATAAGAAAACCAGCGCATATTCTCATTTGAGAAGCTTAAACCAGAGATTTTTTGGTATTTTTGTTCATTAAAATACCCCAAAATGCCTTGTGACTATTTAAAACTTATATAGCACCATCTTTTTTAACTCAAGAAATCTTTCTTTTTTTACACATTTACACAGATTCTTACACCAGTGGTGGCAGAGCTGCCAGGCCCTGGGCTGAGCAACTTGGGGTTAAAGGTGCTGTGGATATGAGGGGTTGGGGATCAAGCTGCTAACCATGAGATGACTTGACAACCCGCCCTTTCATCACAGTTTATGCTTTTGCGTGGATGTAAGCTCAAAGTCCAAAGTGTATTTTCCATTAGAAATTGCTTTGTTTAACATTTTTTTAAAGGCCTGCATAGCTACTAAGTCTCTGATTGGATGCCAGCTCCACTGTCTTAGAAACCAGTCCTAACTGCAGCCTTTGCGAGCTTGGTGCAGCGAAGCAGCTCCCTACCTGCTGCAGGGTCTGGTTAGAGTGGCTTTTCAGCTTATAGCAGAATCCCAGAACAGAAAGAAGACTACAGTTATGGTGGAGCTGGAGTCTGTCTGACCATGGGACAAAAGATTCTCTGGGAAACGTGACAGGAAGGGCCAGGGCTAGCCATTTAGCAGCAACTAAACTTTCCAAATAAGAGTGAGGAGATTGAATTGAGTTGAACTGATTGAAAAGCTAAAAAAAAAAAGAAAAAAAGCTAGAATGAACTGTCAAATATATCTGACTGGAGGTTAATACACCTGGACTCTCAGCAAAGAAAGCAAATAAGAGTATTCAAATTCACCAAGATATCCAGACCTTACAGTCTGCTTCAGTTTGAGCTGAAAACATCTTGTAAGACTCAGAATTTTTTAATGTAGATGCGGGTAAGACATTGCAGATTTTTGATGTGAAAAAACAAACAAACAAACAAACACGCAATGGGATTAAGAGAAACTCTCTTTGTGCTTCAGAAGCTGCAGCAGCTCTGCCCTTCCATGCAGAAAATTTGAAAAAACCTGTATCCTTCCAGACGATGATGTAATCTCTTACGGTTCTGATCTGAACATCATAACCAAGGATGGCGAGCCGGCACTGCGTTATGTAAGAGCGGGCACGCACGTACACAGGCAGGGGAGGAAGGACGGTGTGTGTCAACAGGCCAATCATTTACAACAAAGGGGAGGACAGACGCACCAAGTTGAAATGCACTCAGGGCTACTCTGAAGCGCTCAAAGCCGCTTTGGGGAGTCACATTAAAGGTAAAAAATAAAAAGATGTCACATGAGACGCTTGCTTTCGCTAATCAAACTGTCTCAGCCTAATGAAATCTGATATAATTGCACCTCAGAGAGCAGAGATGTCTTGTTATCCGAGCTCAGAGCACCTCAACGCACAAACACACATGCACAGATTAGAGATTATAGGAAGCAATCAAGCAAAAGGATCAATCCAAACCCACCAAAACACCACCCGCCCCCCTGGATTATAAACCACGCCTGTGTTCTGTGTTCATTTTCCAGTTTGTAATTACTCTCAGCTAAATGTCACACAGAGACCCTGCAGAGAGACACAATGAAGGTTCAATTAAGAACATAGACTCTGTTTACCATGATCGGCTAATGGAGCCACAGCTAAGGGAACATGGAGCTAATGGCAGGGAGTAATGTGAAGAGAAATAGCCCAAAGTATGTGGTATATTATCATACTTGTGGCTCAGTTCATTTATCTTTATAATATTCTACGAATTAACAAAACTTCATATACCATGACAGCCAGCTGTATCTCTGTTTCCTGTCCTTATGCTAAGTGTTTTATGCTAAGTTAAAAAAAAAATTTCTAACTATATTTCCTATAAATTACAGAATTTATGTGCATGGAACTGTAAACATTTATATGCACATACATTTTTAATTTAAGGGCTGATTTTTCCTAACAGCTGCAACATGTTTTATAATGTTTCACTTTGTGTCGCTCTCTTTATGGCCAAATATGCTCCTGAAGACACACAGACTGTATATAAAGGATGGACTTTGGTTAGCAAGGTTTTGGGTTGGTTTGGGATGAGAAATGGGTTGGTCTAACTGAGAATCTGAGTGATACTGAATGCTCATTCGATAGCGACTTGTCAATGAGAATCTAGGACCACCCTAAAACACATCCTGCTTTGTCATCTCTTTGGACAGGAATAGGGATCCAATTTAGAAAATGAACATTATTCTATATTAAATAAAACTTAAAAGTAGTGCTTGAGCCCATAAACTCAACAGGAAAGCGTTTCCTGAGGTCATGGGTCAAGGTAACTGAGGGCAGTTTCCCTATTGAATTCAATATAATCAATATTCTGTTTGCAACCACAGGAGCTGCCCCCTGCTGGCCAGTAGAAAGAATGCAGGTTTAAGACACTTGGTTTCACTTTTCAAATTTTCAAAGTCAAATCTTTTATGTACAGGTGGAAACACCTGCCATTATGAGAACTACTGTAGATAAATGCCTGTAGACGGTTTGAAGTTCTTTGGCACAAGCTGACTGTCTGCAAAGGGGCCGATCTCCCCCTTGCTTTTGTAATGTATTTCCTCATACATGAGGTTTCTTTATCTGGAGTATAAACATATAATATTTTCCACGATGGGTGTGGTCAGAGAACTCTAGTAGTATTGTGGCTGGTGTGCTCTCATCCCATGATAATCTCTACTTGTTTTATAACACCATAAGATTATATTAGTTAGCACTTAGCATTCATTTAGATTTTCAAGAAATGCGTCCATGACATTCAGTGAATGCTACAATTAAAAAAATTTTTAAGGCTCTACAAAGAGGAGAAACTCTATTTTTTGTTGCTCTTGCTGCAACTTCCTTTATGTATAATGCCAAAATGGATATATCTGCAATCAGCTGACATTAGCAGTAATTTAATTAGTCGTTTAGAACTAAACATGAATAATCCACAGCAGAAATAGGAACTCAAGTTTCACAATTTAAGCACAAATTCTGCCTTGAGTCTCTGACTGTGACACCAAGCATCTCGGATTGTTTAAGTGTTTACTCCAAACTTCATACATGTGCTTCCTCATTCAGAAGCGCTGGCACACACCGGCACAAGCTCCTTACACGACAGCGCTCGCCTTCTTGCCCCAACTTTAAATCTTCAGCTTCTTAACGGATGCTGCAAGCTTATGGTCACATTCCAGATGTCAAAGGCACAAACAAATGATTACACCAACAAATAGGCCATCCTCCAATCTGGTCTATTTTGGGCTGCTGGTGTAGGTGGATTCGGTTGCGCAACATCACACCTGGAGCACAACAGCCGAGGGTGCAGAACTGGGTGAGAGCAGCCGCAACATAATTTCACTACTTCCACAGAAAATGGTCATTAAGGAGTTCAGAGGCTTAATCAATAACTATAAATATGGCTCTTTTTACAGGCTCGCCCACTCTGTCAGCTGAAGTTGCATGAAAGGCTCTCATTGGACATGGGTGTGCGCGTAGCAGGATGCCTCGGGAGAAGATGATGTAATATCATTTTGAAACATCACTGTTGAGGAACACCCCACTCTTTTGAACTTTACGTCACAGACAAACTGTGACCCAGCAATATCACTGAGGCAGGGTCATACAATAAAACACCCAGATTTCCAGTGTAACAATGTAAACTTACTGAGTATTTGCTTCTAAAATTAATGCAACTTCTAACTAGAAATAATTATTACCTTCCTAATCTAATCTAATCTAATCTAATCTAATCTAACACTAAGGGTGCAAATGTGAATATTTGCCTCCAACATAATAATTTTTAGTCCATTTTATACATGCTGCAGCAACTTATTTATGCTTCCAAACAGAAACACTTCATTTTAACACACCTGCACACACAAATGTGAAAGCAAGCTGCAGAAGAAACAGCGTCAGAGCAGAAGACACTGCATTGCACTGAGAGGTGAGTGTGTGTAAAGCCTCCAGTCATATGCACTCTGACTTGGTGTCACCTATCCTCTTCTCTAATAGCCAGCAGGGCTAAGGGCAGGGTGCCTGATCAGCTGAAACACTACCCCTAGGTGTAAACAAAAAAAAGGTGTGTTTATCTTTACAACACCCATCGCTGACTAAATTACGACTTACACATCAGACTGTGTGTGCTGCAGATTCACATTTAAGTAAGTCTATAATCAAGGCAGCCTGTTTTCAGAGTTACCAACAGCACTGCTGTGCCCCAAACTGCAGGACGTGATTTTACTACCAAGCCACAACGAAAACAAATCAGTCACATCCACTCTGTATGGACGTCCAGTCCTCCAACGCTAGAAGACACGCCTACACAGCGCACAGAGTCAGTATGAGCAACAGTTTGAGTATGATTTGGGGAAGATATCTAATTGCGCGCTTGTCTTTGACAGCTGACGGGGTCTTTGCACATTTCTGTCTGTAAATTAATTCATTCCATCCATACAAAATTGGAATGTAAGGGTTTAAATGTATTTTTAACCAGTGATGGTGTGGGATATAGGAGGTGTTTGCATATTCACTGTATTATATAAAAAAGAGAGCATGGCGTATGAGTCCAAAATAGCATGTATGCACCATACAGAGGCTCTGTTATTAGTGCGGCTGGGTTCTAAATGATGGGCACACCATCTTTTTGCGTCAACAGCATCAATTATTGTTTTGTAGCCTCCAGCTCCTCTAACAGAGGTGTTAAAACAAATCAAATTCTTTCCAAATTGCAGATGAATTCGATTAATCGTGCTCCTGACACACCAGCCCTTAAAACCTCTGTGGAGATCGCCGATAATAATCGAAGCGGCTGCGGCGGGAGGATCCACCTGGCGGAAAACAATGCAGCCGTGCACGGGGCGCAGCGCACTGCCCCTTTATCAGCCGCTCATTAGGCAGGAATAAGCTCATGATGGTGCAGCAATGCAAAAGCAAATTGACATTAATACATGCTCCATAAAACCAGAACGAGCAACCTTCCTCAGCGAATCAAGCCGCCCACCCCCTCATTCTTCCTCCATTCGCCTCCAAACCCCTTTGAAATCACAAAACAACACATTAAATTGCGCTCGAAACTGTGCAAATAATCTCGGTCACCATATTTCCTCATCAAATCGCCCTCAAATAGGTGTGAGACCGTAGAACAAAAAGCGCTGCTATTGTGTCGCGCGGAAGCCATTGCAAGTAGGTTAAGCCCGCTCGGGCTGGCGCAGACGCAAATGTCTCCAAAGAAAATGGACAAAAACGCGCAAATGTCAGCGGCTGATTGAGCGTACCTTTGCTCTCCTGTCCCTCGTCCTGAGTCTCCTCTGCGTTAGACTCCATGGCAGGCTTTGTCCCGTCCATTATTTTAGAGGAATATAGTCTCCTTGTAGGATACTTGCACTTGTACCTTACAGTATGTGGATGATGGAGCCTATCCTGGTGACTTGATGCTCTCTCTCTCTCTCCGTCTCTCTCTCGTACACACCCTCCCTCTCTCCCGCTATCTCTCCTTCTCCCTATTTCAGCTCGGCGCCGTCTCTCTATCTATATCAACAATCCAGTTTCAAAATGCAAATGCAGACACATTGGTTTTTCAGATTAATATCCCCCAGACGACGCCTTTTCATCCTCATACTGCGCTCATGATGTAAAATACTCCCTAAATATATCTTGACGATATATAATTGCCTTTCTTTAAAAAAGAAAAAAGCCTGTCAGCGTATTTCATCTGTGGTTTCCTCTGGCTGCGGTTTGCAAGTGATTTTTGTTTTTATTGTTTGCCTGAATAAAGACAAAATGTGCAGGTGATTTAAATGTTTAAATTTAAATGCAAACTCATGGGTAACCATGCATGCATGCAACCACAACCACACACACACACACACTCGCCGCCCCCTCTCCATCTGGTGAGCTGAGAGAGAAACGGAGAGTGAGGGAGGGAAGGATGGAAGGAGGGAGAGAGAGGAAGGGAGGGAGGGAACGGGAGAAAAAGAGGGAGATGCTGTAACAGAGTGTAACTGTGTAAGATAAAAGCAAGAACCTGGGCAGGGAGGCTGGGAAAGGGGTAACTGATTTTCAGCTTTCTGTCACACCAAACATCAGTTATTTTAACACTTCTGAGCAACCAGTCAGCTCTAATTAGCATGCTTGGTTGTGTGTTGCATAATGGTTATGTTTCATTCAAAATCTATTTCTTGTTTTCCTGTTGTGTTTAAATAGCTCCACTTAAACTCATTTGAGCGTTGACCAGCAATGTGTCATTAAGGGTGTGTGTGTGTTGGGGGGGGGGGGCTTTGTTCACCTCTGCATTTCCCTGCTGATTGGTTGTTCCCACAATTTAATGAAAATTCAAGCAAGGTGAGTCCTTGAATCCTTGAGAAATGCCTGAAAAGCGTGTGTGTTTATGCAGAGTGGGGGTGAGGGAGTGTGTTGTGCAGTTTTCATCATTCACCCCATTTTCTAATAATAAACACATCCTCAAACAATGGGACACCATCTGTCCCGAATCCTCTTAAATAAGATTTTAATTCAAGCCAAGCCCACGCGTCCCTGTTTTAGACAAAGCTCAGCCCACAAAAACAGTTTAGGAAATCCCCCCACCCCCCCCCCCCCCCCCCCCAACAAACACCCGGG
>VUQS01048906.1:0-14377 GCA_015108495.1 Heterochromis multidens | reverse complement strand
GAGGTCAGACACTGATGTTAGACGAGAAGCCCTGGCTTACAGTCTCCGCTCTAATTCATCCCAAAGGTGTTCTATCGGGTTGAGGTCAGGACTCTGTGCAGGCCAGTCAAGTTCTTCCACACCAAACTCGCTCATCCATGTCTTTATGGACTTTGCTTTGTGCACTGATGTGCAGTCATGTTGGAACAGGAAGGGGCCATCCCCAAACTGTTCCCACAAAGTTGGGAGCATGAAATTGTCCAAAATGTCTTGGTATGCTGAAGCATTAAGAGTTCCTTTCACTGGAACTAAGAGGCCGATGCCATCTCCTGAAAAACAGCCCCACACCATAATCCCCCCTCCACCAAACTTTACACTTGGCACAATGCAGTCAGACAAGTACCATTCTCCTGGCAACCGCCAAACCCAGACTCGTCCATCGGATTGTCAGATGGAGAAGCGTGAATCATCACTCCAGAGAACACCACTGCTCTAGAGTCCAGTGGCAATGTGCTTTACACCACTGCATCCAACACTTTGCATTGCACTTGGTGATGTAAGGCTTGGATGCAGCTACTCGGCCATGGAAACCCATTCTATGAAGCTCTCTATGCACTGTTCTTGAGCTAATCTGAAGGCCACATGAAGTTTGGAGGTCTGCGGCTATTGACTCTGCAGAAAGTTGGTGACCTCTGCACACTATGTGCCTCAGCATCCGCTGACCCTGCCACTGTTATTTTACGTGGCCTACCACTTCATGGCTGAGTTGCTGTCGTTCTCAGTCGCTTTCACTTTGTTATAATACCACTAACAGATGACTGTGGAATATTTAGTAATGAGGAAATTTCATGACTGGACTTGTTGGCATCCTATCATGGTACCACGCTGGAATTCACTGAGCTCCTGAGAATCAGAATCAGAATACTTTATTAATCCCTGAGGAAATTATGTAAAATTAACACTATTTAATAAAACTAAACACTCTACAAATAATAAGTGAAAGTAAGAAAAAAGTTTAAAAGTTCGGGGGAAAAGGCAGGAGCAACTGAACAGGCTGCATGCCGGTTGACGCATGCGCACTCAGAGCGACCCATTCTTTCACAAATATTTGTAGAAGCAGTCTGCATGCCTAGGTGCTTGATTTTATACACCTATGGCCAAGGAAGGGATTAGAACACCTGAATTCAATTATTTGGATGGGTGAGTGAATACTTTTGGTAATACAGTGTAGCTTGCCTGCGATATAATAAATAACGAAATAATAAATAATAGGTTTCAATGAGAACTCAGCTAAAATTGTAGCTATGAGCAGCAATAGCACACACACAAGAAATTTTTTAAATGAATCTAAAACTTGAGTAAGCCTTCATTTCTGTATCAATGTGTCCCTCTTGAGAAACTGATACACACATACACACAAGCGCTAGAGCCAGATGTTGCAGCACAGTGTGTTTCCTGGCTGCTGGTGTGTACTGGTCTTTAATGGTATAGTTAACTGGGGGAGAGGTCTAATGTGGAAAATATGACACAGCTATTTCCCATGCTCACAAGGCCACATAGGTATGCTCTTCAGAGAAGATTATTTTGCCTTTAAAATGGCCTAAATTAAAGTTTATTAGTTTTGTAGGTCCCAAATTAATAAATGGATCAGATACATAATTACCTAAGGATTATTATTATTACTATTATTATAAGTAAATAATTAGAAATGCACTGACTGATCAGCCAGATAAGCCTGTTTCACCTGATTGGCCAGGACTGGTGACAGGCCGATCAGTCTCAGATATATTCAGTTCTGAGCCAATTTAATTAACCTGTTCTGCTGCCTGACGTGCACCTTTCCAGAAATATGACGATAGAAACGTGGCGTACTGATTTGTACAAAGATATTTTTCAGAGAAACATCATGTGATATGTAATGGGTCATGATTGTGTTTGGCTTCTTCATAATGCTAATGTGAGTGTAGCCATCTGCTGTTTTTTCTGTGTCGTTGTTTTTGTTTTTATAGCTCTGCTGATCCATGTGTAGACTCAGATGGTTCAGGCAAATTATCTCTTCTTGTGTTGCAGAAATTTAAAGTTACATTTATTCGCTTTTTTTCAACATCTGATCAGCTCAGTCGTCTCTATTTGAAGGACGCAAAGACATTCAACACAGTACAAAAAACTTACCATCAACTAGTGTTTTAGAGGTTAGATTGCAGAGCAATGGAGGTATGTAACATGTCAGGTAAAGTGTGATGTACTATAGTTACTAGTTAATCTACAGAAAAATAACCTTGAGTGTTCTATTATGAAATTTCTTTGAGTGAGAATGACAGAAGGTCCCCGAATCTAGTGCAGACTCAGAGAGGATGAAAAAGTTAATGATAAATGTTTTATAATGAACATTAACTGAAAATTTATTAAACAGGAGTTCAAAAAAGTACTGGTGGCCGCCAGAGCTACCCCTCAGCCTCCTAGTAGATGCACCTACGTTATCAGTTTGAAAATCATAGGTGACATCTTTCTCGAGTTATCGTGTTCACAAAGTTTGGGTATCCACACCACCCGCCCGGCAGGGTGATGACAATATCCCATCGGCCTTTTATGGCTGAGGGGTAAAAATGATTGCATGCTTTCAACTGTAGTTCTTAGAAAGAAAATCCAATGCATTCTCATCCTGATACATTGTAAAGCTTGCAACGTGTCCTTTAGCGTTTGTGCTCCAACGATCTGTACACAGCTCTGCTGGCCACTGAGAGATAACGTCCCTGTTTTAGAAACCTGCAAAGTCTGCATTAGTAGGTTAGAGGGGTGGATGCAGCATTATTTCCTGCGTTATCACCCAGGACACACCATTGTGTTTTGCACTTTGCTTCTTTTTCTTTACCTCAATTTTATTTTCATCTTCACTTGTTGGCTAGGTTTAACCAATACAACAACCTGGTTAGGTTTTAGGCACTAAAAATAAAGTTTTTAGGTTTAGATGTTAAAAACTATTTGGTTAGGGTTAGGAAAAGATCATGGTTTGGGTTAAAACATGTCCCCTAACAACAGTAACCCTGCTTGCTGGCAAATGACGAGTTGGGAGCGACCACTCACTGTCACTTACACCATAACCCAGATCATCAGGCCCACACCAGCATTTTTATATATAATACCTGTATATTAAGTGAACTTTTTAATAATGTTGCTGTTTTAGTTTTTGGAAGTTAAATGCTATTAAAAAAAGAGGAAGCAAAATAAACATTTTCTCTAACAGTGATAAAACCAGATTTCTTCAGTCACTGGATGAACAAACCCATCACAAAAAGAGAAAAGGAGAAGACATCCCTGCCACACCTAGTCCACAAAACATCGTCCCCACAACAGCAAGAACTCAAACAGTACGCACAAAATAAAACAGCTTCCTCTTCAAACAGAAGCACTACTTAAAGAAGGTAACCTCTGGCTGAATATTTCTCTAAACTGGTTAGTTTTTTATAGCAAATTCATACCAACTTTAAAGCTGAAATACCGAGCTTGTGAATGACTGCCTAACAGAACTGGCCTCTAACAGAAGTCCCTCTTTGTGAGTGCATGTGTGCATGCATTGTTTGGGATGAATGGGAGCTGTGTGTGCTTGCAGTTTTTGCGTCTCATTGCAGCATAATTTCCTTAATTTAATTACACTTGAGAATCAAGAAAACTGATTATGAAGACTAATGTTTGGCCTGTTGCTGCCTCTCAAGTACAGTAAAGAGTGCTGAGACAAAATGCTTGTTGTGCACGTTATATGGCCTCACAGCAACACATCTGCTGCAAATATTGAAGTACAGATAAGCTACGCTCTACTTTAGCTCGAGTAGTTCACTGTGTGTTGTAGCTCAAAGTTTATATGGTGAAATATTACAAGTACAATAACTTCAATTTCAATTACTGCAGTTTCAAGTAGCAGCAAACAATTGTTTCGTTGGTCTGGCAGCGATTGTATAAAGTACATTATACATAATTAACAATATATTGGGAATAAGTTTTATACCAATAACCATATCTAACAGAAAAAGTAGAATGAGTGTAAGTCTACACTGTGCACTAAAGCATTACATTAGCACATGTCCAGTGACTCAGACAACCTCTGTTATAGTGAATTTTAACAAAAACATAATTTAAAAAAAAACACCAGCACACTGTCACCGATCACCACAGAAAATAAAACTCAGCTGACACAGTTAACTGATCTCAGTGGGAGAACTGATTTTATTAGAGCCGCTACTGTAAGTAAATAGTGGCTGATGATTAACCTCTGGCAGCCCTTATGACATACAAAGGAGCACAAAGGAGCAGCGCTTCCTTGTTAGTGAATCACAAAAACCAAGAAATTAATACAAGTGGGAAAAAAACTGAAGATTTAAATGTAAAAAATATATGAACTAGGGCTGTTATGATATCAGGCTTTCGCTACAAGATTAAACAAAAGAATTCACAACAATGACATTATTGCAATATCTAAAGAATTTTTTTAATTTAGTCTTTAATTTTTTTGTTATCTTCTGTTTAATGTGTATTTTGCACATTTTTGGTGACTGAAAAACAAGTATGTTTAGCCATGTGAAGAGACAATAACGGCACAAAAGCGCACAAAAAGAACAAGTGCACTTAATGGATAGTGAAAAAGTAACAAGCACTGGATTATTTGTGATATTGCCGAGAACTTACGATACACCACTAATGTGTACGAATAATATAAGCTACACCAGGCAGGATTTTCAAAGAAAAGTGACCACTGATCCCACTCACGCATGCTGCCAACACATTCAGACGAAGGAGTGAGCGTGTGAAACATAGACTGTACATCAAAGATGGAAGCAGCCACCATAATGTCAAATGCTGGTTAGCAAAGTCCTGTTGTGCAGCATCATGCTGCACATTTTCACCACCATCTCAGCATTTTAAAAGCAGATGCCATGGTTGTGAGCTGCTCTGACTCTCAAACTGAGGAACACAGCACTCTCATTGGTTAACGACTTGTAAATCACAAGCTTCTGCTAACCCCTGCTTTCAGGTTTGTGTCCATAGATTGTGCTTTTTGCACTTGAAACATGACCTTGTTTCCGGTTACTTCCAAGTGCTTAATTTTGCTAAGTAACAGAACATATCTTCTTCAAAGTTTTCCCCTCTGCTGTTAACACAGTGTTATCATTAAATCTAGCCTCTTCTTGATTTTGATTGGTCATTGAAACAAAAGTGACACTGATGAGAGCAATTCCAAACTGTTTTTAACTGAGAGCACTGTGAGCGCAGCTGTGCATCAAGGGTATCTTTGCGCCGAGTGCTGTCGACACACAGATGGGCATGATTTGCCAGTGACTTTGCCAGTAATCACAGGCACTTGTCTTCCATTCTGACACTAATGGGGACTATAATTTAGAAAATGAACATTGTGTTGTATTTATTAATGTAGTTATGTCCCTCTGCAACCCCTACTCTCCTTGCAGTGACAGTACAAGAGTTTTTGTGTTTAGCCTGGGCCTGATCTTTACTGATGGTCTACACCTGGTGAGGTGTGGATAAAGGGATGCTTAATGTCAGCTTGGAATAAGTTAAAATAAAACCAATGTTTCCACAAACTCTGGTGTCAGTCTCCACTTTATGCTAGAGTGAGTTTGCATGATGATTGACATAGTTTCTGCGTCTGAGAAGTGAAACCAACACGCAGTGCCTCAACTAGCACTTTCTAAAGGTCACCTGGGGTCGACCCTAGTGGCTGCAAAAAGACTCTGGGTCTATGGGAAGTCTCAGCTCTCTTCCTCTGTGACCTCAGTAAGCGCTTTTGTAATTACTGTATGAGCTCAGCCGCTAGTTTTAAGTCACACTTAATAAAACATTAAGCCTATTTTGTAGAAATATGGTTATTCTATGAATCAGAAAGGAGGATTATCCAGAACATGCTCTTGAGCATGCGGTTACAGTCGGATTCAAAACACCAAGATCGCAACGGTGAAAACACTCATCTCAAGGCTTCATACCAGGACTTTGCAAACCAATGGGTGACCAAGTGGTGGCTACGTCCATCTTTTATGTACAGTCTATGGTCTGAAAAGGGCTTCAGTGTATATCCCACTCTCTCAAAACAGTCAAGCTCTGGACTGCAGCTTGTTTCAAACTTGGCATTGTTCAGAAGACACAACAAATAATTGAGAAATAAATTGACAGTTTATAATATTGATTTTAAAAAATGTATTAGCAGCTTTCCTGGGGATTTTGGTTTTTGCCTGTCCTACTAAAAAATACACAGCCCTGTCATTTCAAAGCCTCTCCCTCCCTCCTGATCATTTTCCTACAGTCCCCAAATGCAAGCTTTCACAATCTTCAGTGCACCCGCGGCGCGCTCCCGCAAGGGGAAGCCTTTATGACAGGAGAGCTTTCTGCACCACAACACACCTGTTCCGGTTCACCTCTCCGCCTAACCACGTTGCGAGCTTCAAACGCGACTCCAGAACCTGTTAAGTAAAATTTAGTGCAATTCACCACTCCCTCTCCCATTGCTGACGAATCAACGAGCCAAACAAAGAGAGCAGGGAGGCGGAATATAAATTTAATCACAACACGAAGCGCACACACTCTGCAGCGTGCGCACCACCTCGAGCTGCGCGCTAACTTTACCGGGGTCTTTAGGGTTGAGATCAGATTAAACGTGAAATCTCACCAGGTCGATGAAGGTGAGAAACTTCCAGCTGCCTCCGTAGGTCTGGTGTGCCGGCATGTCTAACGCTTTGTAGTGGCAGAGGATGGAGAAATAAGACAGCAGGATGGCGACCCGGAGAACCTGCGAGGGGATCAACGCCATGATGCTCGCTTTGTATCTGTATCTGTCTGTCGGTCTACCTGCCTGCGCCTTTTTTCGCCGCCCTAATGTCTCTGTTTATCCTTATTTTTATTTGACTTAACCTGCTTATCTGCCCGTGCTTTTCCTGCCCCCCTACTGTCTGTGTACTGCTTCCGTGTTATGATGATGATGCAAGGGGGAGGAGTGTAATTTCCCCAGTCCGTGAGTTACAACAAGACTTACAGTATATTACTGTTTTTTTAAGGCAACAAACAGGAACATATAGATTGAATAATATTATAATAAAGCACATTGGGGTAAAAAAAAAATAGTTAAAAATACATATCAGCACTCAGTAAAATTGCGATAAAATAACAAGTAATCTGGACTTAGGGACACAAATGACTGTCATGAATGAAGCCCAGCTGTAAAGTTACAGTTACATTGTCACTGGAAAGTGTATGCATTCACCTGAGGGTGCACAAAATGGATAAATGTTTTTATACTTGATTCTAATATTTTTTTTTTATACTGCTGGATTTGCAGCTACTAGAACACAGAATGCACACCAAAAATATCTGTTCAATCAATAAAATTAATTTCACTTTGATCTGCCAACAAACTAAAGTGATTTCCATGTCTCCTTCAATGGGCTATGGTACGGTAACCTTTAATGTGTGCCCCAAAAATATCCCCCACACCATTACACTACCGCCAGCAGGCTGAACTGTTGATAAAAAAATAGGATCCATGCTTTCATGTTGTTTACCTTACCATCGAAATGTTGCCTCAGAAATTGAGACCAAGTGTGGTCTTCTGCTGTTTAAAAGCTTTGGCATGTTGTGCATTCATAGAAGCTCCTCTGCATACCTTGGTTATAACGAGTGGTCATTTGAGTTACTGTTGTTTGAATCAGTCTCCTCTGACCTCTGGCATCAACAAGGCATTTCACCCAGAGATCTACTGCTCACTGGATATTTTCTCTTTTTCCAGTCAGTCTCTGTAAACCCTAGAGATGGATGTGTGGGAAAATCACCGTAGATCAGCCATTTCTGAACTACTCAGGCATCCCTGGCACCAAAAACCATGCTGTGAAGACCATAAAATATCTGCATTAAAGAGCAGTTTAACAGGTATACCTAACAAAGTTGCTGCTGAGTGTATATATGTTGTGTCTCAATTTACATATTTCTGTATTTACGTTTGCAATTTAGTGTATAATAGATCATAAGCATTCAAACTGACAAGTAGCTACGAATATTTGGAGTAATATTTAGGTAAGTAACATGCATACTTATCAAACATAAAGGAAACAAATGTTTTAAATACGTAACTATATGAAAATGAGCACTCTAAGGAAAGTTGGATGTAGTGCCAGATTTTAAATACGGAAAATACATTCAAGAGATTTCTTTGATAAATACTCCAAATTTTATTTTGTCAATCTACATAAAGTATAAACATTAAAAAACTCCACAGATACATTTACAGTGCAGTCCTGATTTCTTAGTTTTTTCCATTTTTTTCACTCTTAAATATTTCAGATCATCAAACAAAATTTAATATTAGACAAAGAAAACTCATGTAAACACAAAATGCATTTTTTTAAATGATGATTTCATTTATTAAGGGGGAAAAAAGCTATCCAAACCTACCTGGCCCTATGTGAAGAAGTAATTGCCCCTCCCCTCACACACACACCTAGGCCTGATTACTGCCAGATTTGTTGAATGAAGAAATCAATTAAATGGAACCTGTCTGACAAAGCGAAGTAGGCTAAAAGATCTCAAAATGCAACACATAATGCTATGATCAAAAGAAATAAATAAGAAACAAAGTCATTGACATCTATCAATCTGGAAAGGGTTACAAAGCCATTTCTAAGGTTTTGGGACTCCAGTAAACCACGGTGAGAACCATCCATACATATAGAAAACTTGGAACAATGGTGAACCTTCCCATTCCCATGATTGGCTTACCAAAATTACTCAGACTCATCCAGGAGGTCACAAAAACGGCATCCATGGGAGAGTTTCAAAGCAAAAACCTCTGCTGACCAAAAAGAACACAAAGGCTCGTCTTACATCTGCCAGAAAACATCTTGATGATCCCCAAGACTTTTGGGAAAAAATTCTGTCAACTGACGAGACAAAATTTGAACTTTTTGAGTCCCGTTACATCTGGTATCAAACTAACACAGCATTTCATAAAAAGAACATCATAGCAACAGTCAAACATAGTGGTGGTAGTGTGATGGTCTGGGGCTGCTTTGCTGCTTCAGGACGACTTGCTGTAATTGATGGAACCATGAATTCTGCTCTCTACCAGAAAATCCTGAAGGAGAATGTCCGGCCATCAGTTTGTGTCCTGAAGCTTAAGCACACTCAGGTTATGCAGCAGGACAATGATCCGCAACACACCATCAAGTCCACCCTTGAATGGCTCAAAAAAAGCCAAAACGAAGGTTTTGGAGTGGCCTAGTCAAAGTCCAGACTCAAATCCGATTGAGATGCTTTGGCATGACCTTAAAGAGGCCGTTCATACTGGAAAATCCTCCAATGTGGCTGAATTAAGAGTGGGCCAAATTTCATCCACTGCGACGTGAAAGACTCATTGCCAGTTATCACAAACGCTTGATTGCAGTTCTTGCTGCCAAGGGTGGCACAACCTGTTATTAGATTTAGGGTGCAATTACTTTTTCACAAAGGGCCAAATGCTATCCAAACCTTCAAACTGTAGTTTTGGATAGCTTTTTTGCCTTAATAAATGAAATCATCTTTTAAAAACTGCATTTTGTGTTTACTCAGGTTATCTTTTGTCTAATATTAAATTTTGTTTGATGATCTGAAACATTTCAGTGTGACAAATATGCAAAAAACTAAGAAATCAAGATGCGACAAATACTTTTTCATAGCACTGTACATGTCATTTATTCATATCAATCCAGGCAGAGTTGAATGTAATATGAATTTTTGGGCTGCTTTTAAACTATATTAACTATGATTACACAGTAAACACTCTTTCTGGTATTCTATCATTTGTTTTTTATGTATTCCCAAGTTTCTGCCAGCTTGATGGTGGACTGGGTTCAAATGTTTGTCATGCAGTTACAATTGTTTTTTTCTTTTTGGTTTTATTTAATATACTAAAGGTTTACTAAAAAAGAATGAATGCAAATCAGAATCAGAATACTTTATTAATCCCAGAGGAAATTATGTGGTCACAGTTGCTCCAGGACAGTAAGAAAAGTAATTAACAAGTTTAAATACCAATATATAAATATCCCAATATATTACAGAAAATTGACTATAGATAAAGTTGAGTTGAGGTGCCCCTCTTATCATACTACCTTTATTACCTTTATTATATTAAGGGTAAATGTGTGTTGTCTAATTTGATGATATTGGATAAACCTGAGTATTTTTAAGAAAGCAGTCACTGAATTCGAACTCAACTGATTTAAACTATATAGAGTATCAAAGGAGGCTCTGCAGGCAAGCAGAGAGGTTATGTTGTTGCCATGGTGATGCTGAACAGCTACTCAGGCAGAAGTCTCTGCACTTACAGCTTTACGGATGGATGGGCACATGAACAGATAGACCTTACACAAGTCTCTTGTGACTGTCATGTAATGTGTTTCAGTGTGTTTAGTGCAACATAAGTCAAGCCTCTGACTGAGCAGCCTTCTCCACCTGCCAAAATGCAATAGATACTACACACTTCTATGCCTTAAAGTCTCTCTTTTTGGCTTCCTCTGCCAGGGCAAATGTTGTGATAGAGTTTTGTTTTCAAAGTCATCTGTTTGTCTGTTCATTTGTTTGTTTGCCTTCAAGACTACACAAAATCTACCAAACTGAATTTAATAGGAAATTTCTGGATTGGTGGAGCATATGCAAAAGGTAAAAACACTTTGGTGTTAATTTGCATCTTTTTGAGTAAAAGAGACATGCTTTGGATGAGGATTCACTTTCCACATTTACAATGTAAAAAACAATGTGACACATTCAATGATAGTGGTGAACCTGCAGAGATTTGTCAATGGGATGTGCAGCCTCAGTACTGTCACCTCACAGCAAGAAGATAAATGAATAATTGAATAAGATGCATACTTGTCAAACATAAATAATTAAATGTTTTAAATACATAAAATCTTTCTCGACAGACAGACAGAGACAGACAAATAGATAGATAGATAGATAAATAGACAGACAGATAGATAGACTGACAGACAGGCAGACAGACAGACAGACAGACAGATAGATAGATAGATAGATAGACAACAACCAATTAATTTTGGAAACAGAGCCAAGGAGTGACCACATGTCTAATCCACCATGGCCGCCCATCTGGTTACACCACATGACCAGTGGTGGTTAAGTGGCTAAACTAATAGTCATAGAACTAGAGTTACATCCAGTAACTATTTTTGTTTCTGGCTGCATAATTTGTAACAGTGCAACCACATGTTAAGTCATAATTCAATTCAATTGTATTTGTATAGCCCCAGTTCACAACAACACCTCTCTCAGAGTGCTTTGTAGAGTAAGGTAAAGACCTAGAGAGAATAGAGGGAGAACCTCAATGATCACATGATCCTCTATAAACAAGCACTTGGTGAGTGTGGGGAGGAAGAACTCACCTGATTACCTTCCAGAAACAGGCTCAGTGAAGGACAGTCATTTGCTGTGATTGGCTGGGGGTGGGGTAGTAAGAGAAGTAAGAAAGGAGGAGCACAGAGAGCACATAAGCAACAAAGAGGAAAAAGCACAAACTACAGGAGACATACACAAGTGGCAAATACTAAATGCATGGGGAAAAAGACAAAAATCCTAGTACAGTACCTCTCAGCTCTTAGCCTGGCCACCCCGATGAAAGCATTTTAGCTGAAACCCCATTTTATCACCAAATGTTTTCCACTTTTCAGAGTTATATAATACCCCACCATAGTGTGGCTAGAAGGTTAAAACATGGTCACTTGCTATACCTGTCAAATCATACCTGTCATTTCTGTGCCTTTCACTCTCTGCCTTGTTTGGATTCTGTCTCTGGCCTTAACTGTCTGCGCTGACAGTTTTGTAAAAGCCAGGCCATTTTAGTTGCCAGTTACTGTCCATGAACCCAGCAAGAGTAACAAAGTGTTAGTAGTGATGCACTGATTTAATTTTGTACGTCCATTAAGTTGGGGAACTCGTAAGAGACAGGTCAAAATCAATACATCCCTACTCCCTAATATAGGTCAAGCTCAAAAGAACCCATTTCTTTCCCATAATACAATATAATTCAACACAGTAGTTTACACTGTAAAACCTTTCACACCTGGTAAAACTGTCAATCTCTGAACCCCCAGTTTATGTTGCAAGCTTCCTGTTATAAATGTGACGGGTTTGAGCCTGAACTTGTCAAACCGGTAAAACCCCCTCTTAAAATACTGAGTCATTTATTTAGTCCTGCCAGAGACATTATGATTTCATCCAGCTGTTTGCCTGCAAGGTTTGGAACAAGGAAATACTGAATATGTATTGGTGGTGATCCAGATTTGGGAAGATTTGAGATTTCCACTGCTAGATGACCGTAACATGGAGATAGACATGTCCAAATCCAAATAATCAGTTCCACTTAAAATGCAGTTAATATGTGTGATTACTTTGGATGCAATAACAAGGTGTGAATGGGTAATATCTGTCGACAGTTCCCACTTTTGAATTTATAGTTTCAGTGTAAATTTTCAAAACCTTTTCATTTTGTAAACACAAAAGATTCCCAGCAACTAAGCTGACACACCAGCTCCAAATTAGATGTTTAAGGATTGAGTGTCTTGCTTAAGGGCACCTCAGTTGTGGTTGTTGAGTGACTGAAAACAGTGTCTTATTCCGACTCGCAATTCAAACCAGTAACCATGGCTGCCATGGGAGAAAGATCTTAATACAGCTTGTTTTGGGGTTTGGAAGAGTTTTGTGGAAAATGCCAGAATGATTGGATGGAATACTTTGACCCTCATAGATCCCTGAGAATCCTGGAAAAAACTGGTGCTTCTGTGTGTGTGAAAGAGATTGTGTGCATGGTTGTGTGTGTCAGTGTGTGGCTATATATATAAGGCTTGTGAATGAACTGATGGGCTGCATTGGTGTCCAGTAAAAGATAAGTTGTAGGTTGTGGCATTTAGTTGCACTAGTTAAGGTAAAGTAAGGGGCTGGGAAATTATGTTACTACATGTCCTCACAAAGATAGCCCTGTTTCTGTCAGTATGTTAGGGGAATATGAGTTTCCCGTTGTGGAAATAAGTCAGTTGTACCAGGATGTCAGTTTCCAGCCTTGTGGAGACACATTCTGCAAGCTATGCAGGGTCTCCATAGAGCTGGCAGAAAATTGCTTCCTCTTTCCCTTTTTCACTTTCTTGTCTTCCTCTTTCATTCTCCAAAATATTCCAGTGTGGAAATTCATCTGTTGGAGAATAAGAGTGAGAAAGTAAGAGCAAGTCAACAGAGGTTACAGGCATGTGAAAAACTAAAGATACTCTATGAAATAGCTTGTAGAACCACCTTTAGCAGCAATAAGTTCTGAATGACTTTATCAGTCTCTCACATCGTTGTGGAGAAATTTTGGCCCACTCTTCATTATAACATTACTTCAGCTCATTGAGGTTTGTGGGCATTCATTTATGCACAGCTCTCTTAAGGTCCTGCCACACCATTTCAATCAGGTTTAGGTCTGGAATTTGATTGAGCAACACCTTGATTCTTGCCTTTTTCCATTTGCTGGTGTGCTTGGCATTATTGTCCTGTTGAATGGTTCAATTTGAGCCAAGCTTTACCTGTTGGACAGATGGTCTCACATTTGACTCTAGAATACTTTGGTATACAGAGGAGTTCATGGTCGACTCAATGACTGCAAGGTTGTTGTTTTTTTGCAATTTTTCTTACACAATCTGACCTTGGGGTGAATTTTCCTCAATGTCCACTCTTGGGAAGATTGGCAACTGTCTTGAATGTTTTTCACTTATGAATATTCTTTCTCACTGTAGAATGATGGACCTCGAATTGTTTGGAAATGCCCTTAAAACCCTTCCCAGATTGATGGGCAGCAACAATTGCTTCTCTATCTCTTGATGCATGCTCAATAATCCAGGTAAAAGAATCCCAAAAAGTTGAATCTGTTCATCTGGACGTGGCGTTTTTTAGTGGGAGAAATGTTTCGTTTACCAACTGGTAACTTCTTCAGTCTCAGCTGACTGCAGACTTCCCCAACCTTATAAACAGTACATTTGCATAATGACAGAAACCAGCACCACTGACTAACAATGGGCCATTTGGTCAGTTTCATGATCAATGGTATGCAAATTGTCATGACCATTGATCAATGGCCATGAGTACCATTCACAGAGATTGGGGAATGGCTGCAATCACAGCATTGTAAGATGGTGACAGAAAAAAAAAAAAAAAATGACAGGCTAGCCTTCTTAGACTGTGAGATTTCCATCAGCAATGGGGGACATTTGAAAGTTAGTGTGTACCGTAAACCAACACATACGGATCAGTATTTAAGGTTTGCCTCTCATCATCCACTGGAGCACAAATTGGGTGTCATCAGGACGCTACAACACAGAGCGAC
>VUQS01048902.1:0-11137 GCA_015108495.1 Heterochromis multidens | reverse complement strand
CTGGGCAGTTCTTCTTTCCACAAACCGTTTTAAATGTCTTTTTCTTAAATTATCAGTCTGAACCCAGCTGTCTTTGGGTGTCGGCAGGCTTACCGTTTGTCTTTGGAAGTGAGAGCTTCTGATCCGTTGAAGGAGATGTTTGCCTTCAGAAGCAGAGACAGGTGGGACACATAAACTCTCTCAGACTCCAGCAGCTCCAAGGCTGCTTTGTGTCTCTTATCTGCACACACAGAACACAATATACTTTAAACTCATAGAATACTCTGCTTTATTCTCAAACCACAAAAGCCAGATATCTATAAAAGGGAGCTGCAATGGGGACCATGCTATTGGCTGGTCTTTACTATCTATGTATAATATTTTTTATAATGTGCACCTATTATTATAAAACCTGCCATCAAATATCAGGCAAAAGCAGTTAGCAAGTTTGCATTCAACCCCAGATATTAGACTTAAAATTTGCTGCCCTAGTTCTGCCTGGAGGTAGTAAAATCCACCTACTTCCACCTCTAAACCTCACTGACTACCATGTTATGTATGGTTCAAGATGTAAAAAGACAGTTAGTGGTTTTATAGAGAGTTATGTCCTGCATCCTCACCTCTAGGATTGCCTGCAAATTCTTAAACTGATAAGAAAACTCCAAGAACAAGATATGTGTTAATTAGTGAGCTTATGCTAAGAGGCAACCTTTGTGAGTGAAACCTTTGGGCAGCTGGTTCCAGCCTCCCACTCTTTATACTACTCTAAGTTGGTTGGCTGCAGGGTTATAGCTTTATGCATGGATGCATATTTAATTCCCATGACTGCAGTAGTATCATTAGCAGCAGTAACAGATGTATTTCTTACTGATTTCAGTCTGACTCTTGGGGGTCTCTGGACAAGATCTCTGCTGGTCTTGGTCAGAGGTGGAGGCTGCAACACACAAACACTAGTATGAGCAAACTGCTTCTATAAGCCTGTCATTTTTTCACTTACACTCCCCTTACACTCTTAGCATAGTAAATGTTGAAATACAGAGACTCACTCTGTGTTGATGTGGTGCTCCTCTGTGGTGACCCGCTGCTCTGCACATTGGGAAAAAAGTGCTGAATAACACTGAGTTCTGACTGGCTGGGCACACAGATGTGTTCATCACTTGGCGCTGTCAGCACAGCAGCCTTTCTGCTGTTGGACCAATCAGCACAGGTGAAGGAGAATTAAAAGAGCACTTATTTGACAAGTTACACAACTTAACTTTTTGGATCCCCATTAGGGAGCAGAGTAGGATGATCTATCAGTGAGATTTAGACCATCAGAAATGGTAAATAATTGAAGTATGTGTGTATATCTATAAACACTACATCCTTATTCAATATGCGGCAGCCCTACCTGTGTGGAACTGAGATGATATCTTTGTTTTCTGACTGCAGCAGTTCCATCCTCTTCTGAACCTCGCTCTGTCTGCTGGAAATGTCCCTGATGTGAAACAACGCCACACTAAGCTCCTCCTGCAAGAAGATTAAAAGATGCCATTCATTTTACTTGGTAGTCTGGTAAAGTCTCTATAGGGAAATGGAAAGTACCAGGATCAGATTTTGAAGGGGAATCTGTTAGTTTGCTTTGGGATTCAAATCTAGAAGAGAGAAAATGTATGCATGTACATTAAAAATATTAGCAACACAGTCCAGATAGAGCTGTCTGTTGAAAAGTAGGGTGAGTGTCTGAAAGAGCTGCCTTCCTGCCTAATTAAATTAGTTTACTGTCTAACAGAGTCCCAGTCAGATGTTCTAAATTATGTTACAGAGGCCTCTCCACCACACCAAGGGTACACTATGTATGTGTGTTTTTACTGTCTAGCATCTCCAGCACCTTAAATGTGTTGAGCGTGTTCTTGAGGCCCATTATCTTATCATCCACATCAGTCTGATGGGCCTGGAGCTTCTCTTCCAAACCGTGGTCCTTTTGACGCAGCTCACACAGCTCTGCCAGTGCCGCCTGGAGCCCCTCGCGTAGCTCAACCACCAGGCCCCACAGCTGCATCACAAGGAGCAGTTTAACATGTTATGTTTTCACCAGTGTGCTTAAGGGTGTGTCAAATTAAAAGTGGAGAAATAAATGAAGAATTCAACTTTACAAGTTATAAAGACAAATAAGCTCAGTATTCATGGTCCAGTATGTATGGCTCTAAGTTCTTTTATTTGATCCATTTGATTATTTACCTGTAGGTATTTGTACATGTTTCATGTTCTTTAACCAGCCAGTTTAAACTTTATTGGTACTTGGCATTCTTTGTGCTCTTCTTGACTCAGCTGTTTTTTGCTTGCTTCTTTAACTTCTATTTTGGCAATTTGTTCCTGTTTTGTTGCACTTGAGTCTTTATGGTTTTGGTGCATTTTAACTCAGACTTCTTTTGTGCTGACTTTTAAATCCAGTAGAAGACATTTTGCTTTCAACAACCCTCTTCATTCTGTTTACCATCTGCATCACACAATCTCACCCTTTCCTGATGATATTCTATACATAGAGAAATCTTTATCTTGCTTTGCTTTTTCTCTGCAGTTCCATTCTTAGTTTTCTCATGCATAGCTGATTGAATTTACTTCACGGGCATAACTGAATCAGCTCATGGGAACATTACATGGCTTTAGCAGCTCTCTCTTGCTTTATCTTTCCATCTCTCTCTTGCTCTCTTTCTTTTTCTCTTGGTCATGTGAAAGGCATCAAGCAGGAAACTCAATAGACCATCTGTCCTGTTTGCCTTCTGCTCTTATTCCTGTCTGATAGCTGACTGTGCGTCTATACACCTGGAGGCTGCAGCTCTAAGGAGTCGCTAAAGTATGCTATGGAGTGTTATTTAAATTAAGTTTATGAGGGCGTGATGTGTTGAAGTGAACCCCAATTTGAAAACTGAATATTTACTTTTGAATGGTTTTGTGATGATTTAGTGTGTTACCTAAAACGCCAAGATTTAGGGCCAAAGCTGTTAGTTTACATCATATGAAGTGAATCCTGTACTATAAACACATACTGCACAAGGATTTGAAAAGCATCTTAACTTTACCATAAGTTAACTATTAGTCTTTCAGATCTTCTGTGAGTAAATATGAGACCTAGTGCAAAAAGAGATGAAACTTCACACTTTATATTAAAAGACTGTGGAAACATCTTGTTTGCTCTGCCATGCTGCTCCATTCACTTTTGGCAGTCCATCCTCAATGAGGGTTTTGAAAATGCTGCACTACAGCAGACACTATATTGTCTTCTGATTTAGGTCATTCGTCTGCAGAGTCCGACGTTGGACCTCTTCTTGATCTTTGTTGGAATAAATCTCAGTCCATCAGCCACATTAATTAAAGCCAATCAAATAATTTTATAATAAAAAGTGTGAGGCACAGTGAGTCTAAATGTCAACACTGGTGATGTTGATATCTTGGAAAAAATCTACTCTTGTATCCAACAATTTGAAGACAGAATTACTGACCAGATGAGCTTTAAGATGATTAGATTGACCTTTGTGTGACTGGTTGATGTCCTGAGAAGATAAAATAAAAAGTTTTACCAAATGTTAAAGAGTTGGCTAGAGGTAGTTTATCAGTAGTTTAAGAGCACACTATGTTTGCTCGAAGCAGCCAAGCAGCAAAAAAAAAAAAATTTAATTAAACATAAAATTTCTACTGTTTATAGAAACATCTAGACCCTCATTCTGATAGATAGATGGCAGAAAGGGTTGATTAACAGAGGAGAATTTAAGTCACTAACCATATAATCTATGTAATTGGTATTTTTTCTAAACGAGCTTGTTCTGAGTTGGTTAAAAAAGTTGGGATTATTGATACTTTTTACCTCACCCATTATGAGGTATGAACCAAATGAAGTATGAAGTTTGAAGTGATTAAAAGTTCTTGATTACCTGGGAAATCCCCTGGCTAGCTTCTTCCACATTGTCTTCTGTAACTAGGGAGAGAAAATGAAAAGCTGACTTTGGTGTCCACACAGCAACTGTTAATTTTCATGAAAATGTTGATTGCATCCATTGACTGTTTGTTAAGGAAGAATGGCAAAGGCATGAAAGGTTTGTCACAAGAAAACCTTTTTTCCACTGAATGTAAATTAACTGTTTATTTACCTTTTCTTTCTCAAGGCCTTAACAGATCATGTAAGATTAATTCAAAGAATTCCTACTTGTTACATGTAGTATCATCACTAATTATCACTGCTAACAGATTATTTACTATACTTGGTGTACTTGGTACTTTACTATACTTACTATACTATAGAAGTACAAAAGACCATAGAAAACAGATTTGGGTCGTGCATCTCAGTCCACTGTTGGAATTCTTAAAAAAATAAATAAATAAAATAAAATAATTATATTCTATAAAATAACAAACTTTTTATATGTTTATAAGAAAAGTCCTCAAATTGTCTGACTCCAAAATGTGCAGTGATTCTCCAGCAAATTCACCCTTTGGACTTGAATCATAAAACTCAGTGTAACTGTTAATTGCTCTTTTTTGTCTGAATTAAATGTGTTCATGTAATTTCAACAAACTGTAAATGTCAAATGAATTTTAAGCCACTCAAATACAGTTCAGAAAACCTCAATATTAATATTACTGTTAATATTTACACTGAACTGTTTTCATCAACCCCAGTGTAGCATTAAGTTGTATCCACACTGGAAACAGTGATGCAGCAGTCAACTTCAAGCAATTACAGGCAAAATTGCAACTTTACTACCAGGTCATATGTCAATCAACGGTATTCTTCATTCTCATTGGTAGTCGCTTCAGTTGCTCATCTGGAAGTTGAAAAAAGTTTCTCTCTGGTCCTGCCCACTTCGCGTCCCCAGCATTATTTCACCTGTAGTCACTTGAAGTTGTATGTCATTCACCCTCTGATCACCACATTGCTGCAAATCACTTCCAGTGTTGACACAGCTTCAGACTGAATGTATGAATTAATATTATTAATGGTTCCGTGTGTCTGGTTAAAGGTAAAATATTTGCAGCATGGTTCATGGCAAATATTTTTGAGTTAAAATAGCAGGATGCCAGTGGTCTTTAACCATTATGAAAGTGCTACATGTGCACATTTGTCCAAGCAAGAACAAACAATTTTTATGCCCTTTTCATATTATATCATTTAGAGGTACTTTAAGTAGTGTGTTTTTTTATTTACAAAAATTAACTAAAGCCATTACCAAAATCTGAAGGAACAACTGTTATGATGTTATATCCAAAATGTCTCTGCATTGTGTTACAGGGATATCGGCAGAAGTTTAAAAATAGGGCTAGGCTGTACATTCATGTAATACCACTTTGTATCACAAGGTGGCGCAACGAGTAAATGTAATGCGTTCTTTAACCAGGTAAGATATTAGAAACAAATTCCTTCTTATGATGGCAACCTGCAAAAGGCAAAGACTCTTGAGGAAATGAGGGTAGGACTTAAAAGAAAATAAAAATTAAACGAGCACAGCAGCACACATCTGAAAATATTTCATCACACCCACTGGTAAAACACTGCCCTTGGTGGTGAGAGTTTTAATTACACTTTGCAGAGGGTAATTACAAAAGGTGCCTTTAAAGTCACCCTTTGAGTAAACTGTTACCAATGTTAGCTCCAGCTCATTGCAAAGTGTCTTGTGATTAAATCAAAAACTAATTTCTACAGATTTCACAGCAACTGCAGAATATGTTTTCAGGTTTCAAAAATGACTCAATGGTTGCAGAAATGTGCAACATAAGCAGATTTGCCATGGATACCTTTTCTTTTAAATGCCATGCATTTGGGGACAGTTAACTGGTTGTGTAAAAGCATAATGCTTTTGTCTGTTGTGGAAATGTCACAGGTCAAGGCTACTGTCAAAACTACACAGGGTCATCTGAAATACATGTTTAACATATATTATCATGCATAAGTGATGAGGAGCACAGGCACAATATAAGTAACACTTCTCATCTGTCAAAGAGCTTGAGAAGGCATATGCAGTGTCCAACAATGAAGACTTTCTGTCAAATTTCCTCTGGCAGTTTGAGTTTGTGCTTTTGACTTCAGTTGTTTCAGGCCAGAAAAGTTGACGTCAACATTTTACATCAACATCTGTCCCAGAATGACCTCAACAGAAGATGCAAAGAATATTTAAATTGTTGCCATTAGGAAACCAAAAGGATTTTGTTCTCCAATTTGAGCTTTCATAGAAAAACACATGACTTTTTGATGTTGCTTCTGCACTGTAAGTCTTGTGAACACTATAGTTAACTTTCTGGATAGTCAGACACTTTTTTGCTATAATATTGCACTGCATGTTTAGTTCTTCTCAAACACACTGGCTTTGCTCCTCAAACAAACCTAAATCGCAGATTGAGGTTAGCCGATAACTAACAGTCAGGAAAGAAAGGCCAAAGATACGTGGTGTAGTTTAGTGTTGACGTGAAACAGCAGAACTTTTTCACAGCAGACATTTTGGCTTGTGAAAACAGGAAACAAACAGGAGTAATTGATAACATTAAAATCATCCGCATCCCATTTAGGTAAGCCCCTTCTAAGGTTCTTGACCCTGCTTAAATGAAAGGAGTGATCATTTGCAATATTTTTGTACTTGTGGTTTTCCTGCTATGGTGGATCAAAATGTAAATGTACTGTTAAAATAAATAAATAATGTTAAAATACATAAAAATCCCCAATACCCCCAATAAAAATATGAGCAGCCTTTTACAAAAACATTTGTCAATATTATATTTTTATTGGTACTAGCCCCAAACTGTGTACTCATCTGGCTCTATTTTCTAAGGCATGCTTTGCAACACTATTGCTCCTCTTTGGTTTTATCCCTACATCATTTTTATGGTCTTTGTAGATGCAGATGTTACAAAAAAGGCCAAGTAGCTTTGTGGTTGGTTATACAAATCTTGGTGTCACAGCCTAGTAAATATTTTAGGACTGATTGAAATTTAAAGGAAAGAGTAATCTGGAGTTCTATACAAAATAAACCTATAAAGGATCATGAAAAAAAGAAAATCTGATTTCTGGTATCACAGAAATATATGTTTTGAAGTAAGGCCAATTTCTTGCACGTATATATTTTCAACAAAGGGTGAAATTTTCCACTGACAAAAATATTCTTTCTGGTTTTATCTTATCTTATTTGAAACAAAAAAAACCCTCAAATATAAATGATTTGCTCTTTATTCTTTTATATATCATCGTAGATTTAATATATTGGACTGTTGGTCTGAAAACAGGCAATATGAAGAGGCTATCTTAAGGTTTGAGAAGCTGTAAGTACCACTTTCTAGACAAAGACTAAATATTTTGTTAATGAAAGTAAGAATAAACTAATTATTAGGCATAATAGTTGCAAAAATGTGTCTGAAAGCATCTCTTTAGAAGTTTTTGTACTCTCATTTTACCTTCTGACGTCCCCTCTGTCTTGTCCTCTGCTTCTGTTTTTTCATTCTCCATGTTCAGATAATCCTGGTCAGTCTGGTCCAGCGTAGTTCACAGCTGTCCAGTTCTGAAGTCCTTTTCCAGCTCTGATTGACCTCACTCTGCTTCTCTGCTTCCCTCTCTTCTGAACAACCCAATCTCTTGCTGTGATCACTTACTTTCTCTTTTCCAAAGCATGTGAGTCCTATGATTTAGCTTTTGTACAAAAAGGTCCTTGTCTTCAGAGAGTGGAAGGATGGAGGGGAAAGATCAGGAGGAGAGAGAGAGAGAGAAAGACATTTGTTCATCATACAGTCACATACTGTAGCCAACTCATTAGATTTAAGGAGGCGTGACTGGTTGTTAATGAGGATGGTTTACACAGCTGGACTGACCAAGAAAGCCTGAAATGGGCATGCCAGTTGTTGTGGTGCATATAGGTACTGAAAGTAGTATCGTAGTCTCCTGCAATAGATGGTGTCACACTGGGCCAGCTCTAATAAAATGTCGTTTCCTTTTCCTTTACCAGAGTATTTAGTCTAACTTGTGGATAAAGATCATGTTTAAACCTGCAAGCAGTGATTTTTTTGTCCACTTGGGGGCAGGGCAAACACTTGAAACATAAACTACTATATAGTATATCCTTTATTCACTTCCTTTTTAGCTCAGTTTTGGTCTCAACCAACCCTTGAGGGGCTTTTTGGGTCTCAAAACAGTAAAGTTGCAGGCAGCAAATATTTTAAAATATATATTTATTTTTTAAAGTCAGGATCATAAACTGTATATTAAAAATGGATTGGATTTTTGACTCCGCATTTTAAACTATTAGTGTTAGAATTTTGGTTGCTGCCATGTTGGTTTTTTAGAGCCATAACTACTTTAATTAGATGAGAGAATGATGTTATCAGCTAATGCTAGCATGCTTGGTTAGTAAGCTGCATCCATGAACTGTATGGATGCGAGGCATGCATATCTGCTAATTCATAGTGCTAAACCAAAAAATTAAGCACAGACTTTTTGAATAGTCTGCACCTCACAGCAAGCCATATTATTTGTCAGATTACTCTATTAAAATGCTTCCAAAGGTGCCCGCACCACAAACATAGTCAAGAGGTTCACTTCAGTGGCTGGAGTTAGTATATGTGAGCCCTTTCAGACACCTGCCGGTTGTCTTCACACCAAGCAATCAAAGCAGTCACGCCTCTAGCTTTTAGTCCTAAAAAGTGAGTTATAAACATGCTTTTTTTAATGCTGTTAAATCTAGAGGGACTTGCTTCTGGAGCCAGTCTCTAGTGGCCACTTGAGGAACTGCATTTTCTTTTTTTCTTTCTTTCTTTCTTCTTAGCAGAGGTTTAGGATGTTGTTCCAAACCCCAAAACACGTTGATGACAGCAGCTTTAAGCTGATACTCCACCAAAAATCTATGTATAGTAGTCTGAATGTTCTCACCTTGGATTTATATCAGTTGTATTTGAGTGGTTGAGTTTCACATCCACAGAAACTTTTCAAACTAAACAACTTAGTCCATTTCTTCACTGTACATCCATATGTTTGGCACGGTCAAGCTTTTCTCAAATGAGATTTAAATCAGATTTAAAATTTTAAAAATGGTAATTTAAAACCTAACCTCATCAGCAACTGTTTAACTTCGAAGTACAACATTTGTCCACTTTATAATTAGAATCACAGTTTCTTGCCACATGGCTGACACAAGCTCGTGTTTGTGTTTCTGTCAGTGTTACATCACTGTATTGTAAGTCTGTCTTCATGACTGTCTGTTTCTTGTCACACAGACAGTATGAGTCTCTTTGTTTTCTCTCTCTCTCTCTCTGTGTCGGAAACAACAAAGCCTGGAGACAAACAGCTCAGCTGCTCCTCATTTCAACAACAAACCTGTGTTTGAAGGTTACATCCTTCCCACACATCATCTGATTCTGTGGTTACATGTGAGCATGTGGATGGAGAATGTAATGTTCATTCCTCTCTGTACAGAAACAAAACAAAACTTGTTTTATTCACCAATAATTGAGTTCGTAGAAAATGACATTTTGATGATTTGCTAACTGGAGCCTGAAAATCAATTTATTTGCAGTGTCACAAAACAGAAGTTCAAAGTTCAAGTGTTACAAATCTCCTGTTTTTAATATTGAAATTGTTGTAAATCTAGTGTGTCTCCTCTGTGTAATGTCAATTAATTCGATTAAATGTACAGAAGGTCACATGATACAGTAATTACTATACAGGGATTGTTAGGAAAGTTCAAAGCAGTATTCAGTGCATTTTTATGTTATCATGCAATCTTTGATGATTTTTTAAAAAAACTCAGACAGGTTTCAAGATGATTGAGTCATCGTCATAGAATGATCATTTTTAGAAAAAGATTATTTGGTATTCAATTCAATTCAATTTTATTTATATAGCGCCAAATCACAACAAAAGTCGCCTCAAGGCGCTTTAAATTGTAAAGACCCTACAATAATACAGAGAAAACCCCAACAATCAAACGACCCCCTATCCATCTGAAGAAATAATGTCCAATGATTGTTCCATTTGTTGTGCAAGGAAACTACTTCTCTGACCTTTTCGTGCCCATATGCTTTACATTAGTTTTTCTAGCGCAGGGCTTGTAGCACAAAAACCAGAAAACTTTTGTCAGGCAGTAATAATAAGCAAGCTGTTGTGTCCAGTGTCTGACTCTAATAAAATTAGAGACCAGGTCAATGAGGAGCACGATGATAGAAACTCTTTAGTTATGATAACTGACAAATAAGGTTAGATTATTATCTGGGCAAAGCGGGCAACTGCTGCCAGACCTCACATTAGTTAGCAATTGTTGGTTAGTAATTGTTGGATCTCTAATGTCTATATGCAGTCATGGTAAAAATAAAGTATGCCCTCTTTCAATTCTAAGGTTTTTACATATCAGAAAATAATAAAAAATAATCTGGTCCTCACCAGGTTCTAACATTATTTAAATACAACCTCAGATGAACAACAACACTACACATTACACTGTAATTTTATTTATTTAACAAAACTAAGCCAAAATGCAGAATCAGTGTGTGAAAAACTAAGTGCACCCCATGATTCAGCAGCTTGTAGAACCACATTTAGCAGCAATAACTTGAAGTAATCGTTTTCTGTATGTGTCATGGTTCTGGGTCGTTGACCCAGTGTTTTGAGTTTTGTGCCTTTTTCTCAGTCAGTTTGTTTTTCTTATATTCCTTGAGTTCCCATTCTGTGTCTCTCTGTCTCTGTCTATGGCTCTCCCTTTGGCTCTCTCTCGGTCTCTCGCTCTGTGTGTCTCTAGTCTCCATGTCAAGTTCACGTGTCCTAGTCTGAGTCTCAGTGGGAGTGTTACGTTTCCTGTTTTACTTTGACAGTCCCTCGTCTCCTGTGCATTATGTTCAGTTTTGCTTCCTCTCCCTCGTTACTCCTGATTTGTCCCACTTGTGTTCCCAGCTGTCCCCACTTGTCTGATTATCCTCCTGTGTGTATTTATACCCTCAGTTTTCCTCAGTTCCTTGTCGTGTCGTCGTTGTTTCCCCACTAGCTGTGTGATTTACGTTTTCCTTGTGCCAAGTCCATGTTTTGCCATGCCAGGTGTTTCTGTATTTAGTTTTATAGTCATCAGCATTAAAGCTGTTATTTAAGTTAAGTCAGTCTCGGCAGTCCTGCATTTGGGTCCTCCTTCTCAGCAACCACACAGCCAGATCCTGACATGGT
>VUQS01048901.1:2500-10444 GCA_015108495.1 Heterochromis multidens | reverse complement strand
GTGTTGTGCCATCCGCTTGGCCAAAGGTTGTTTGGTTTCCCCAATGTATAAGTCACGGCAATCCTCCTGGCACTTAACAGCGTACACTATATTACTCTGTTTGTACCGGGGAACCCGATCCTTAGGGTGGACCGATTTTTGGCGTAGCGTGTTTTGGGGTTTGAAAGCCACAGAGACGTGGTGTTTTCAGAAAATGCGTCTCAGCTGTTCCAATTCTTCCGACACATAAGGGATCACCAAAGGTTTTTGCTTAGGCAACAGTTGTCCTTCTTCTCTCCTGGATCTCCTGGAGCCTTCTTTAGGTGCTTTCCCAGCTTTGACAAATGTCCAGCTGGGATAACCACATTTACTCAGGGCCTTTTTGATATGATGTTCTTCTGTTTCCCTGGCCGCTGTGTCTGTGGGGATGGTGTTCGCTCTGTGTTGTAGCGTCCTGATGACACCCAATTTGTGCTCCAGTGGATGATGAGAGTCAAACCTTACTGATCTGTATGTGTTGGTTTACGGTACACATTTACTTACACGTACTTTCAAATGTCAATGTGTACCGTAAACCAACACAGTATTTAGAGTTGATAAACGACCTATGTGGGAGTAGAGTTTAGGTAGCTGCTTTGCACTTTGTTGGCACATGGCATTGAAGATAACAGTGGAGGAATTATATCCTTAAACTTAGTTACTGTCGTATGGTGCTGTGTGCGAGCAGGGTGAGGACCCAAATGCAGGACTCAGAGATGAGACTAAACTTAAATTGCACCTTTTTTGCTGAAGATCAGAAACCAAGGAAGTAAACAACTAGGCATGAACAGAACTAAGAACTAGGAATACCTGGAAACACTAGGAAACGCAGAGACAGAACACACAACCAGGGCGAAGTATGACGACGATGTGACAAGGAACTAAGGAAAACTGAGGGCTTAAATACACACAAGGTAATCAGGGAGATGGAGAACACCAGGGAACACAGGTGAACTAAATCACTGAGTAACGAGACAGAGCAAGCAAAAATGAACATAATGCACAAGAGAAGAGGGACTGTCAAAGTAAAACAGGAAACGTAACATTCAGACTAGGACACGTGAACTTGACACTGGGGAAGAGTAACAAACGGAGACATGACTGACAGAGGACACGAGGCACACTGGATAACACTGACCAGACACACAAAGACAGCCAGAGAGGGAGACACAGACATGGAGACATGAAAGACTGGGGAGACAAAAGGGTGAAACAGAGAGATGACTAAGGACACACAGGGACCAGGACTACAAACGTATTAGCTAGACAAGACAGGGGACACAGACTGCCATGGAGACAAAACAGACCGGGGAGAGAACAGAGGCACGGAGACACAACTGAGGAGATGGGACATAAACAAACACTAAGACAGGACTGAATGGGAGACAGGAGGTAACAAACACGGAGACACTGAAGACAGAACATGGAGGCAGACTGGACCTGAAGGGAACTAATAAAACAAGGAACTAGAACTATACACAGGAGACTAAACACAAGGGGACGGGGAACACAGAGAGGGGAGCAAAACTGAGAACTGAACACTAGATCAAATACCAAGAGTATAAATATAAACGTTCAAACCAGGAACAATAGAAAATACAAATGAACATAAGGAAGTCCAAAACTCAGAACACTGGATCAACAGACCCAGGACCATGACATTACTGTGCATGATGATTCACTATAGCACTTTCATGGCTTATAACTTCACATAGAAAAGAGTGAATGGTAATTATTAATAACATCTCAACATGTTGGTGTGAAAATGGCTACGTAGAAATAAAACCCTGAAAAAAAAAACTTTTTACATTTAAATCTGGACACCATGGTGGTGCAGTGGTTAGCACTGTTACCTCATATCAAGAAGGTTACTGAACTTGGGGTCTTTCTGTTTCAAACTTGTAAAGATTATCTCCAGGTATTATGGCTTTATCTCAGAGTTCAAAGACATGCATATTAGGTTCATTGGTAATTCTTAACTGGCCGTAGGTGTGAAGGTCAGCATGGATGGTTGTCTGTCTCTCTGTGCTAACCCTTTAATAAACTGGCAACCTGTCCAGGGTGTAACTTGCCTCTCACCCTGTGGTATCATGGATGAATGGATGATTTACATTTCCTTATCTCCAAATCATATCACACACAGTTGAGCAGTTGAACAGCTGATTTGTGAGAATTATGAGCCTGTTGCACCGTAATGGCATACAGTACTTCCCAAAATGTGAAAAAAGTGCATCTCTGCACACAGTTAAAAGATTTTCTTCATTCAAGCATTACCTAAATAATCAATTACAACTCTACTCAAACGGAGAAAAACACCACCTTCTCCCACAGAAAGGGTGTGATGCTTTGTACTTTGTTATTGTGTTAATGATTTTAGACTGCTTCCACTTTTGTCTGGACACAAGGAAATGGGCAGTAGATTAGACTGTTTTTTTTGTTTTTTACAAAACCTCTTTGTTTAATAGTGCATCTGCACACAATTATACCTGCACCACAACCTCACGCAGAGAGATAAATAATTGTAATTATCTGAATAAGCAAACCATCCCCTCATTTTAAATTTCTGCAGCTTGTGAGGCCTTCCTCACCAGGCCTCAGAGATCTTCAGCTCAGCAAGGGTTGAGCTGACAACTGCACTCTTGGTGCTTAGGCTTGTGAAACTAGAAGGACCTGTCTGTACTTTATAAAGACATCAGTAAGGTCTCAGTAACACTGGGACCACTGCTCTCAAAAATAACAAGCACGACCTCTTACATCCTAACATGGAGTTTCACCACCTACCCACAGCACTCTGGTAAGTTTGCATTAGTAGGAGGACCTTGATGATGTGTTGTGTGTATGTGATATTTTACCTCTGTTTATAAGAAATCCAAAAAAAAAAAAAAAAGAAACTCCATGCAAACATTTTCATCTAACACATCGGAACTATTACAAAAAAAAAAGTTTGTTCAAAATTACATTCAAACAGAGAATGGAAATGAATTTGGTAATTTTTCATAATGCTTTCAGGCCTGGAAAATACAAGTAAAAAAAGACATGACTTATCCCAGTTTTCTAGGAGTGTGAGAACCCTGGTAGTGCATTCAGGTCTGGGTGTATGTCTTATTCAGTTAGTCACATGGGCTGATGTGTGTGTCTTGGCTCTACCGCCAGTGAAATCGAGATGAAAAATGAGCAGAGACAGCAGGCTACCTGTTATCACTTCAAATATTTTCTTTCCACATACCCAGAGTTTAACTTCAACAAATGACTGCAAATTAGATTAAATGCAGCTAATGTAATTTAAATCGATCTCTATTCAGAGATGATGGTCTTTATGTCACTAACTGGTGACAGCTGAGCAGTAAAAGCACTATAGTTCACTGACTAATTTAAACAGACTCTCTTTAAACATCTGACAATAATTAAAACACAAATATATCATGTGATTGATATTTCATAATCAATTCCATGTTTCCATTTAACAAGTTCTGCCAGTGTTCAACAGATGTTACCATACTTATCAGAGGAAATATGGGATTTTACACTTCTCCTTAGTACAATAGTACTAAAGTACAACATCATAACTATCATTAACACAAGTTCATGAAAATGTAGCTAAATTCATAGCAGAGAATCGCTTAAACATTGCTACCAGTACAATAATTATCTTTTAAATAAGCCTCAATTGTCTTGACCACAGGCTGTGATAGACTGGCAAGCTGTCCAGTGGGTACCGTGCTTCTCGCCCAGTGACAGCTGGGATAGACTCCAGCCCCCCGGAACCCTGAATTGGATAAGAGCTTAAGAAAATGGATGGATGGATGTCTCAACCATGACGAAATGAAGAAAAAGCTGAGACATAGTGGCAAGTTGAACACAACCATCTGCTAATATCCCATTGTTGAGCCTGAGTCTGTTGTAATGTTCCTATTACCTCCTCATCAGTGCCAAGCTGTGCTATGGCTCGTGTCTATACAGCTGTGTTGTGGGACAGCTGCCCACATTCTGCCTTGTTGCCGTGTCACATGCACACAGAAACAAGGCTTACTGGCTTCTTTAGTCTGTCAGGCAAGTGAATGGATTTTAATGCCAAACAATCACAAACAAGCCGCGTCCTGCACAGAGGTATTAACTGCCAAATCTCTGCCAAAACAAACAGCTGCACACAGCATGAAGTGATGCCACAACTGAAATGCATTGCCTAGAAAAATGGATATCAGTATAGAGTAGAGCACCTCGGACTCCTACAACATTGATATAATCACAAGCTATCTTGCTGCCATGTGATTAACGGATGCATAGGGCCCTATTCATAAGAGAGTTAAACCACAGGCAATGGTGATGACAAGACGCCAGCCAATCAGAACAGAAGATCAAGCAGGGTTATGTAGTATGTTTTATAAGAGATGGTCTCTGGCACTGTTAGTGATTCCTGGTAATAAAAAAACACCAGGGGCCTTCCTGTTTTGTCTTCATTGTGCTGTAAGAGCTGACAATCATTCAGGACTGAAACATTCTTCAGTGTGTTTTCTTTACCTAGGCAATAAAGCCTGTAACCTGACCTCTGCACACAACTGTGAATATACCTCTCCAAGGGCTCCAATAAGGAGTTAACATTCAAGCCATAAATTGGAAGTTTTTGCTCAGTGAGTGTGGAAGACCAGGAGTGACAGATGACCTTTAGCTTCCAAAGAACTGAGGAATAGATTATAGCAAGCATGCAAGTAAAAGCTGGATGAAAGCTGAAGATGATATGCAGATTTAAGACATCTGAAAGCAATTTTAAGAAACTTTAAGGTTCAACACCTTGCAGGAAAGCCGAAAATGAATCCTCTAAAATTTTATCAAATTTAATAGTGCCATGTTTGCATGCAGGTGAAAAGTAAAGCCATAAATGGAGCATAATTAAATCTGTTAAATTAATAAAAAATAAGTAAAAAAACTAAGTTTTTGCATCTTTACATGACGTTTTGAATTATTCTATATTTAAGCAATCTCAACAAATTTTACAGGAACAATCTTGCTTTATTTACTTTGTTTTAATATAATTGTAAGTGGGAAGTGTCATGGAAAAAAAAAAATTTTCCCCATTGTTTTTCCCCACATGGAATTTTACTTTTTATGGACAGCCACAATACTATTGAGCACCAAATCTCCTGGAAAAATACACAGTACTACAAGGTTATGATGGGGCCTGTAAACGTTTTAATGTCTTTTCTGAGAAAATGTGTTTTTCTGTGCATTCAATATGCCAAAATAGCACATTTACAAGTACAATTGCCAATGAGCCTCAAAAGAATTTTTGCTTCTGAACCCCAGGGTTCCAATCAAGCAAGTTCACTCTGTGTGGCGCATACATGAAACTAGCAATTTTGGAAAAACAAAGTAACACTAGACCCAACTTCAAGTACGTAATATGGAAAAAAGTATCTGGTTTCAACTAAAAACAGACTTTTGAAAGTCCTGTTTTAGAGACACTCTTAGAAGTCGATGAAGCAATAAATACGTATCAGTGTGGCTGCTTTAATTTAACGGTTTATTTGAGTTTTGAATTAACAAAAGATGCCTTTTCAAAGTTTCTCAAATGACTCCTTGTTGGTAAATGTATTGTTAGTCATTGTCTGACAATGCATTGTCATGCATGATAATGATTGTCATCAGTTTGAATGGTGCCATTACAATAGTCACTGTGAAAACTGTGAAAAGAATTCCTGTATTTACTTTATTAAGATTTACCTGGGAGATCATCAAAATATTTCGAAAGCTGCAAAACTACCTTTAGGATTAAAAATCTGGAGAAAAAAATGTTCATCTGAACGATTTGCTGTTATTTACAATATTAACTGCATAGACACAATTTGTAATTAGGACTGTTACAGTGTTTGAATGAACAGAATCAGACAGAACGTAACAGCATTAAAATCCAGGTGGAAATGCACTCAAGCATCGATGCACAGATGGTTGTCGCTCAAACCATTTCAAGAATTGTCACAAAGTCCCGCAGGCTGAAATTAAGCTATTTTTATTAATATTTTAGAATAATTGAGTAGACAAACCTACAACAGATGGCAGTAGCTGCATTTTATGAGCTTTTTCAGTTGCAGCCAGCATCAAAAACAGCAGTTAGAGCTCATCGTGGACTTAAAGGAATAGTTCAACACTTCTGAGAACGTGCTTATCGCCTTTTGTGACAAGAGTAAGAATTATAATAGCAAAGTCATATCTGGTTAGCTCAGCGCCAAGGACAGAAGATATCAGAAAGCAGCGAGCCTATTCTGTTCAAAGGAAACAAATACCTATTTTCCACATGTGCAGTTTCGGTGCCTGTGTTTCCATGCATTTCCAATAGAAAAAAACAAAAAAACAAAACTGGTGCAAGTGCCAAAAAGCTGGCACTGTCAAAAATTTTAAAGGCCCAAAGTTGGAACCACTAGCGACACTGGCTATAACATTGGCTATTGCAAGTAATATCAATGCAATCTTATAATACAGTTTTTTAGACACCACTGGCATCAAAGAGATAAGACATAAGACATTCTTTGGTGCTAGTGTTTTGAAACCATAGCTGCTTCTGTAGTGGATGCTAAGAATTAACACTCCTATTTTAAAGAGCATCAAGACAGGAGACTGTGATTCGAATCCCTTTTGGGGACTTTGTGTTGTGCTGTTTTCACTTTTTACTTTTGTGATTTGGTTAGATTTAAAAGATTATTTGTTTTAGGTTGAAATATGCCCCTTCACAACTCCAAACATTAATGTCAACTAAAGTTATAACAATACTACAATACACATGAAAGTAATTAAGCCTTTTACTTCAGAAAACAGTGAACAGCTATTAAATAGCTAAAGAGCTTTTTAAATAGCTATTAGAATGATTGTTTCTAGTGGTCTGGAGAAGATATGAGAGTGTGTATTAAACAAAATATTACTGTTATATTGGCATACACTCATCAGACACTTTATTAGGTGCCCCTTGCTATCACCGTGTTGGACCCCCTTTTGCCTTTAGAACTGCTTTAATTCTTCGTGGCAGGAATTCAACAAGGTGATGAAAACATTCCTCAAAGATTTTGGTCCATATTGACATGACAGCATCACACAGTTGCTGCAGATTTGTTGGCTGCACATCCATGATGTGAATCTTCTGTTCCACCACATCCCAAAGCTGCTCTATTGGATTGAGATCTGGTAAATGTGGGGGCCATTTGACTACAGTGAACTCATTATCATGTTCAAGAAACCCGTTTGAGATTATTTGAGCTTTGTGACATGGTGTGTTATCCTGCTGGAAGCAGCCATCAGAAGATGGGTACACTGTGATCATAAAGGGATAGACATGGTAGGCTGTGGTGTTTAAACAATGCTCAAATGGTACCAAGGGACCCAAAGTATGCCAAGAAAATATCCCCCACACCATTACACCACCACCAGCAGCTTGCACTGTTGATACAAAGCAGGAAGGATCCATGCTTTCATGTTGTTGACACCAAATTCTGACCATATTCTGATGAGTCTCGATTTTGCTGCAACATCTGAATGTTGCAGCAAAATCGAGACTCATCAGACCAGACAATGTTTTTCCAGTCATCTATATTTCAATTTTGGTGAGTCCATGCAAATTGCAGCCTCAGTTCCATATTCATAGCTGACAGGAGGGGCACCCAGTGTGGGTTTCTGCTGCTGTAGCCCATTGGCTTCAAGGTTCGACATGTTGTGCATTCAGAGATGCTCTTCTGCATACCTTGGTTGTAACTAGTAATTATTTGAATTTCTGTTACCTTCCTGTCAGCTTGAAGCAGTCTGACCATTCAGTCTGACCTCTGTCATCAACAAGGCATTTTTGCCCAGAGAACTGCCGCTTACTGCATATTTTCTCTTTTTCAGACCATCCTCTGTAAACCCTAGAGGTGGTTATGTAGATCAGCAGTTTTTTAAATACTCAGA
>VUQS01048900.1:0-11260 GCA_015108495.1 Heterochromis multidens | reverse complement strand
ATTTCGATCCGCTCCTCACGTGTTAACCTCTTCGACATGTCAATGGCTGTGAACAAAGAGCAACTTGTAAATAACTCATGAAAGAATAAAGTTACGTTGAAACCAAGCACACCATTGTTTTTCTTGTGACATTACCAATAAGTTTGATGTGTCACATGGCCCTCTTCCTATTGAAAAAACAAAAGTTGTATCCAAGATGGCCGACTTCTAAATGGCCACCATGGTCACCACCCATCTTGGGGAGTTTGCCCCCTCACATATACTAATGTGCCACAAACAGGACTTTAATATCACCAACCATTCCCATGTTATTACGGTGTATCCATATAAATGGCCCACCCTGTAGATCTGTCAGGTCCTGTGTCACAGCTTTGCTGGATTTTTTTCCTGTTTCTTAAGAACATGACTTTCAGATACTGTTCATCTGCTGTAGATAGCTTTTTAGGCCTGCCACCTCTTCTTTTGTCCATACACTGCACACCATGCTGAGATGTGCCAAATTTTCAGCTAATAGTTTCTTAGGAATCACTGCGTTGGTGTAAAAATAATATTTTGTCTGTCAAAATGTGTTATCTTTGACATTTTTCAGAGATTCAACTAAAAGAGTGTGTTTTTTGGGCTGCTAGTAACAAAATGCCTAAAGATACAAGTTAAAATTGCTGAGTTGTGTAGACACATCCCTTGAGTTAGGTGCCTTTTTTATGCTTGAATGATTCATAGGCCAGTGTTAAGTGGCTTAACAAACAAAAAAATCATTCCTCTGAAAACGATCAGGTACTAGACTGAAAGTGACTAAAAAGCAGCCTTTTAGGTTCTGTGGGTCTTGTGGTCATTTATGGGAGTTTTGTTATATTCTTTATTATTGTGGTTGCGAGTCTTCAGTTTGTTACTTTTGTTCTTGTATTCTAGTTAGGGTTATTCTAGTTAGTCTTAGTTCTTGTGTTTAGTTTTGCTTGTGCTTATTAAAGATTTATAATGATATTTGATTCCTTATGTTTTATTTCATGCCAGCCTCCCCCAGTAACCTCTTGTGTGTTGTTAGTTTGTGTTTCTATGTTCAGCAGTTCCCAGTTTAGTTACTTTCTGTTTAATTTTGTGAGTCCTTTATCTCCTGTGCTTTGCCTTCAGTTTTATGTTCCTGTGTCTCATTATCTAGATTGAGTTCAGCTGTGTCTTACTACCCTTGTGTTTCCACTCTCCCGGATTGTCTCCTGTGTGTATTTAAAGCCTCAGCATGCTTGTATTTTTTGTTGTCATACTGTATTCCAAAGGCCCGTACTATGAAGCAGGATTTTGTCTTATTCAGGTAATTTCAGGGTTGACCCTGGGTTTTCAATACTACAAAGGTGGTTCTCTTCTTACCAGGGTATATCACCATGGTAACATGCTGCAAACCAAACCTGCTCTGGAGCAGTCAGTTCACCATTCCTGGAAGATCCCTCCGACCTCTGTGTGTGGACAGCAGGAGGGTCTAAAGTTTTTTGATAGCGTTTGAAGTCTTTGTGTTTCCTTGATTAGCATCAGTAATAAATATAGATTCTTAGACGCAACTTTATTCCTTGATTTTTTTGTTGTTTGTTGTGGTTTGTTTGTTGCTTATTGTTCTATAAGCATTAGTATATGATCCTGAAACAGAGCACCTATTTGTACTTCCTGACCTTACATCAAATTTACACGTAGACTAAGTCTCTGTTTGATTTCAGTTTTTATATTTATTCTTTACCGTCAGATCGTTAAACACCACTGAGGCTGCAGCTGAAAGAACAAAAAACTGAGACTGTCATTTAAACATTAATTTAATTAAATACTCAATTATCATCCATCAGCTGCTCCTCTGTCTTAATGACAGAGTTGTGATATTGATAAGGGTTAACTTACACAGTCTGCATTTTTGCCAGCTTTCCTTCTTTGCTTCAAATAGGCTAATCTTTATTAATATAGCGGCTATTTCCAGTCTTACAAACCAAACTGTTTAAAGCACTCACACATTCACACAGTGCTTTTAATACTACTGTACAGTTGCTGTACAGTGCCTTTCCTCTCACACATGCTCACACTGCTAATTTGTATGCAATGCCCTGCTTTCTTACTTTCTGTCTGTATTCTGTGTTTAACCTCCTCAAAATTATCTTCCCCTGCTGGCAGTACACTCATGCCAACATGCAGGGGAAAACCCTGGGTTAACCTGGGTTAACTCAATTACCTTTAATGGGCAACCCTGGCAAGTTGATGACGTGCTTTGTATGACCACTTATCTTGATTGCCAATGTTAGGATAAGTGAATCCAGACAAACAGAAAGATACCCTGGATATGTTGAACTCCTTTCATAGTATAGGGCCCAGCTCTGTTTTCCTCAAGTGTGGTCTCTGTAGTTTTTGCGCATGTTTCGGACTTTGTTATTTATATTCTGGATCAGCATCTGCCACAACAAAGGCCCGCTTTTTGTTTATTTCTTCTAAGTATGCCTCAGCAGTCTGGACTTGGGACCTCTTCTCCTGTATTTCATGACACAGCCAATGTCCAAAGGAAAACTTTGAAAGACCCTCAGAAAAAACAAGATTTACTCCCCACCATTTTATTGGATAGTCCAGATTCTGAGACCATCAGTGGAATGGAGTTTCTGCTAACAATGCCACAAACTAACATTGTCTGTCAGCAGTATTATTTCATTTTGTGAATACTGACCATCTACAGTATAATACCTTTCTACACAGTGTTGTCTTGTTCCAAAATTATTATCCCCTTGCTTATTAAATCAATGCACACTTGTGATTTGCAATAATAAGATCACAAACAAATCTGATCTCTGCTCATTACTAAGCAACTTTTATTCTTTGTAATTGCATGAAATTACTTTAAACACTTGTTTCACAGTTTTATAGTGATGGCAATAGAAGACATCCACACAAATACAAAAGTTTACATTATGTTCCCCTCTGCCATGAAATTGAGGCAAAGACACACAAACAATATTTGGTGGGAACAGAAATAACAGTGACAGAAGGAGCTGTTTCTTATTTTGTCATTCATTGCTTTTGCTGACTCATCTTATACATTCATGTGTGCATGTCTACATTTTAATATCCAAGAAAAACACCTGTTATGCTATGTCAGATGTCTACTCACTTATTTATTGGAATAGAAGAAGTTAAAGTGATAAATACAGCCAAAGATAAAAGGCACCTACCCTTGTCCTAACTGTCCCATTGGTTTGATTGGTGGATTGTTCTGCGGGTTTGGATCTCTTACTTTTATCGACAGCTCTCACAGTGCTGATACAGATGTTTCTCTGACAGTGCTTAATGCATCTAAACTCTTCAAATTCCCCACACTGGTGACCTTTGCCCTGGGAGCACTGTGGGTTGCTGAGCTATTAAACCATGTTCGAAAGAGGGGACTGGCCTTTCCAGTGCTAAAGAGATGGTTTGTAACTCCTACTCATGCACTTCTCTTTGGAATTTATTTGATGTAATTAAATCTGCAAATTATGTAATTAGTGGTTGTGCAGTAGTTGCAGATAACTGTTACTATTTCTACTATTTCTTCTCTTGCCAAAGAATTAGTGCTGGCCAAGGCTGTCACTGAATCTTGGGGTTGTTACCTGTTTATGAGGAATGTTTTAAAAAGTGACCACAACACAATGCTTTGACAGAATTGGAGTAATGGTGTCAGCAGTGTCAGAACTCAATTTTTACCTGTGTACCATACCATTTGAACAAAATAATAACCGCCCTTTCACATGTTCCTTTCACCTATTCAATTTGTTTCCTTTATCCTCTCATTTTTTATGTAATTATCTATTGAACACTTGCTCATGTTCTGGTCTTTTCCTTGTAAACATGCTCTTTCTGTAGTGCATCTATGAGCTAGAGTCCTGGGAATGACTGTGAGATAACAGTGACCTCATTAATCTTTCTTCCTTGTTCTTTCACTGTTATGTTTGTCCTTGCTTATGATATTTGTAACTGTGATGCTTAAACCAAAATGGGGATTTCTTGATGTAAATATCTTGTGTTTTTAGTTCAGTGCTCTGTCTGATGGTGTATTGGGAGAGACTGGACAAAGATCAGTAGAGAGTGAGGGTCAATACTATGGCAAACCCATCAGGCTCTAGTTAGCCACAAATGTAGTTTTAGCTAAATGCTTTGTTTTATTGAGTTAGCATGCTCACAATCATTGATTAATGCCAAACTCAATGGCTAGCTTAGATACTGGACAAACAAAAATGTCTACTATCTTATGTGCTACAAAAACGTTAGTTCTGAAGAATTAAGACACTGGGAATACTGTTAGCCCTGTGATGGACTGGTGACCTGTCTAGGGTGTACCCTGCCTTTTGCACTATGATAGTTGGGATAGGTTCCAGCCTCCCCGCAACCCTGAATTGGATAAGTGGTTAAATGGATGGATGGATGGAACACCAAAGATCTCTGCAAATTTCACATCAATCTGTTGTTAAGGTATTTTAAGGCAACGCCACAAAAGTAATCTTCAGTGTAGTTTTACTGTACTCTAAGGTGTCAATGTGGTCTTACACACCAGGGAGTCACCAAAATCATTAGGATTTGAAATTGTCATCCTTAAATTCCTTCCAATAGCCTATGGCAAAAGGGAAAAAAACTTTGAATCCTCATTAAATGAGTTCTTTCTCAATTACAATTGGTCAAGAAGTATAATATTTCAGATTTTGTAAAGTGCGACCAAAATGCACCATCTCTCCATTTTAACCTTTAAGGATAAGTTATGTTGGAGAAATCACCTGAAATATCACATGAGGCCAATGAAGCATCCAAAGTTGTGTTATTCAAAATAAGTCATTTGTTAGTAGTGCCAGATTGTAGCTCAAGCCACCTGTCACCTTTATTTCTTTGTGTAGTCCTTGGTGTTCTTTCTTTGACAAAGTGGAAGAAAATTCTCAAGATATCCCGGGCAATCTCCTCACTATCTTATCATATGCTCAGCGAGCAGACAGAGGGCTTTGTGACTGTGACTGTTTTTCCATCAGGGGGGATTACTTCAGTGTCGGCTGCATACACAGGTGCAGATCTATGGAAAATGTAGTTCTGATGGAATTATTTTTTTAATGTCAGACATTGCAATGGCATGTAATTCAATACACTGTAATATACCATCTTTATAATTAACAACAACATTAATTAACAAATAACAAACTAACAAAATTAGTACCTCTCTGACACAGTCAGAGGATTCATAAAGGCAGTGTTTATCACAGGGCAGCTGTTTTGAAAAGCATGATTTTGCCATTACATCATCAGTACATGCTTACATTTAGTTATTGATATTGTATGATAGCGTCTTAATTCTCAGTGTAAAAATCAAGGTGGGGACAAACACTAATAAATCAGCCTCAGCTGTAGCCCAGCTCTCTTTAATGAAGCTCACTCACCTTCACTTCACTTTGTAAAGTTTACACGCAGTTTAAGCTCTCCATCTACCATCTCATCCAACTTTAGTGATTTTCCCCTCATTCATCTGTCATTTCCATGCAGGCTGATGATAAAATTAACCAGGCAAACCTTTCTGTTTTGGTATTCGTGTTCTCCTAGGTTTATACTGGTTGCCAAGGGAGGCGACTCATTACAGGCTAGAAATCATTTAGCGTTTATTTTCTTTGTTTCTGACTGCCAAGACAAAAAAAAAAAGCAATTTTACAAAAAACACATTGTTGTGTAAGAATTGTTCAGACTTTTTAGGGTTTAGCCTCATCAAAAACTTCAACATTGGAAGCATGAAACATGATTGTAGCCCAGACACCCACTGAAATTTACAACAACGACATTTTTGGACTCTTCCCATTAACTAAATTGATTCCAATTCATAAATCATTTTATCAGAGGACCCTTGTTTTGCTTTTATTAACACTGAAAACTTTCTTCTTAAAATGAGCTGAAGGCCGCTGTCAAGCCAGCACTGGACTACAAAATGTACAAGGTCAATAGCAGTTATTATTTGCAGATACATTTTTAGGTAACAATATTTATGTGACACTGAGCCAAGTTTGATTGTATACATTTTTATATATTTGATTATATAAAACTAGCTACTTTTATATAATCAATGATTCAAGGAATCAAGAACTTACCAACAAGACCTTTAACATTCTTGCATTACATTCTTTTGTCATCCACCCAACAACCCATCCAGCCTACAGCCATTTCCCAACCCACTATCCATTGTCCCTTGTTCTATATTTTTATGTCCTGTGCAACGAATTGAGCATCATGTTAAGATAATGCTTATTAGTTGCTAACTAATGTCTCCTAATGTCCCATCATCATTTGTGCTTGTGCTTCTGGCTCTAAATGCAACTATAAATCTTGTAATAATAGTAATATGACACCAACCCAATTCCAGGATAGGTATTTGGAGTCTGAGCTTGTTTTCAGATGGAGAATACCTGACCTGTGTGGGTATAAAACAGGGCATAGCTGAAAAGCAGAATGCTTGCTCAGCAAGCCCTGACTAGATAAATAAAAGTTTAAAAGAGGCAGGGGTATGTGTCAGATAGATGGATGGCAGGGTTAGGAGTTTAGGACACCGGGATGGTTGAGAGCACAGCTCATTGACTGCCCTGCAGATGGACAGCTGGAGAAATGAACTGGACTCACTACTGCCACTAGTGAATAGAGCTCAGTGGTTCACATCACCACTGGGGTTACTACACACACAAAGATACATAGACACACAGGAAGGCAAAAGGATATACCAAGACAAATACACATTGGATTTGACTTGGACTTGTCCTCAAGGACTTGAGACTTGATTTGACAATACCTAAGACAAAAATAGGACTTGTCATCATTGTTTTGAGGCTTAACTTGGATTAATTTCAAATCAGCCTCACTTGTTAATAACCATCAAGAATGACTGAGAAACCCTGCCTTCTGTGCAGCTGCCTCATGGCAAATACTATAGTTGCAATTGGAAGATCACAGCTTTGAACGACTGGCTCCCATTTCAAGGCACACCTCTATCAAAGGGTGCGCCCTACAAAGGCAGTGCCTTTTTTAACACGGTCCTGACACACGAAGCCAATCTAAAGCAACTTAAGCTGGCTGATCAAACCCTTTGCTTCATCTCATATCTGCCCTACAGCCAATGGTAAGCTAAAAGGCAACATGAGCAGAATTTTACAGAGGGACACCTCTTTGTGGCTTCCAGTGATACAGTCCATGTCCATAATTCCAAAAAGACAGTGGAATTCATGTTTGTTGCTACTTTAGTTACTTTAAATTTCTGTCTCATAATATTTGCTTTACCATGTGTACTTACATACTAATAGACAGGCTGACCTGTGGATTGTATACTACCATCTGTTTGGAGATATATATAAAAGATAATAGTAAATTGGCCTTATATCGCCAGGGTTAAGGGCTGAAAAAAAATAAGTCTGAGTTCATGTTGATTATACTCACCTTCTGGGATTAACATGTTGCCATGCTCATATTAGCTAATTAACAAATATTGAGTACATCTAAAGTTAATGGGAATATCATTAGCTTTGCAAGTTTTAAATATTGTTGAGAAAAGCCAGGGGAAAACTCCAAAGTTGTAACAATTTATCTTGAAGAGGATATAATTGCTCTACTTTAATTTTAATTTAATGGCAAACCACCCAATAGTTTTCAATGTATATTAAACACACACACACACACACACACACACACACGCACACACACACAAAAGAAAATTAGCAACCTAAAATAGCCTTAGATGAGACATAAGTGAATTACTAAAGTCAGGGTGCAATTTGTGAAAAAAACAAAACCAGGGCATTTTTCCCCCACAAAAATAATTCATAAACCAGAGTGCTCCCATATACTTACTTTACTGTGCTGCTGAAATGTAATCCTTATAGAATAATTGTGAAGTGTTCAGAACTTAAACATATAACCACAGCATTTACAAGAATATTGTAACATATTTTTTAATGAAATGAATATGTGCAATATTTTCAGTGCCATGCTTTCCTCTTCTGACACAGATGATCCAATCAAATGTAACAATACAAATAACAATACATGGTTTAATATGCCAGATGTAGATCCACCTTCCACTTTACACCATTTGACCAGATGTGCCATTTAACTTTAGTATTTAATATAAAATAATCTCAAAATGCAACAGCACAAAATGTTGTCAGTTTTTAAAAATAATAAATAAATATTCCACAAATGTAGATTCCTACATATCAGACTTAGAAAACAGTCCTTTGATGATGTCATCTGTAGTGTGTTGCCCTCTTTTACCTACATCTGCAAATCTCCATAGTGAGGTGACCCTGTTGACCCATGTACTGAGATCAACAGCAGACTTTCAAGTTTGACAGCCAATAAATATGTGAAACTGAGTCTGTCCTGTAATGTGTTTTATAGTATCATGTTCCACAAGTTCTAATTGTCAATAATGCAGTGAATGACGGTCAGGTTAGGGTTGATCTTTCATGCAGAAGTCTGGCTGTTCCTCTCCAAATGGCCCATCACAGCAGCGGCATCATCACTTGCAACGTCAGCAAACTGTGAGCATAGCATTTCTTTCAACACACCTTCATAGCAAAGCTTTCTAACTGCAGGATGTTGCAAACATCAGCCATGGTGCATAACTGCAACTCACCTTTGAAGGGAATTCTGATATAAATGATCAGGCAAGTGGTTGACACGCAGTAGGCATTTTTCCAGGATTTTTTCTGTGGGTCTCCTGACACTCTGAATCCAGTTCATTTCTTTTTTATTTAGTTAGTGGTAGTTAAATTAATTAAAAAGTGTAGCTTAGTCACTTAATAAAAAGTTGGAATGAAACGATGATTATGGCAAAAAACACAGAGCCTTGAAAAATTCACCTGCACCACTGACTCTAATTCAAAATAAATGAGCAAATAACACAGCCACATCAGGCACAAAACAATGCATGTTCTTTTTAAATTCAGCTCAATTTGTATTAAATTGCTGGTTGCAAACCTAAGTAAATCTCATATGTATGATTAATTTAAATACCCCCCAAAAATTTACACTCTAAAAGCAAAACCCCTGCAAATCCCTATGCAATAAGCCCACGTGCAAAAATACTTCTTTTCATGTCTTTCAGGTAAAAAAACTAACACTCTGTGTCTTTAGTAAATCCCAAAAATACAATTTTAATGCAAAAAGAGGGTTTTGCACTGATCCAGACTGTTAGTAAATCTAGCTCTTGGTTTTGAAAAACAAACATGTAAGAGAGGTACTCCAAAATTTTACTTCTGTTAGACATTTAAAAAAAAAGAGCATAAGCTTCTCAAGGAAGGAGTAAGAGCTCTGACTTGGAATTTTCTGGATAAGTAAAGTTGGAAAGATAGCCACACAAGACAACTGGCTGACACAGTGAACTATAGATCACACATTGCAATCCCCTGCTTACATCCTTGAAATCCACCTTGCGCAAATACCAGCGAGAGATAATTCTCTTATTTTGCCTCGCTGCAGTTTGCCCGATTTGTGTCCGCCTCAAAGATCTACAGACAATCTCCTTGTCTGCTTTGGAGGAAGGTAAGTGAGAGTCACTGAAGTGTTTGTTTTTTTTTGTTTAACTCTTAAACCCAGTAAGAGGTGCAGGCAGGGAGGTAAGGAGACAGTGAGTGAGGAGGTGTGAGGAGGTGGGTAGTCATCTGACCTCCATGGAGATAAAGATGTAGGCTCACACAACGGCTCTTGAATAAGTGCAGAAAACTGATGTCAATTTATTCATATGGAAAAGGAATTTTGGGGTAAGTGATGTGTCAGATAGGATATTCAACATTATCTGTCCTTTCTTAGACCTCACTGACAGCCCTCAACATACACTCAAAGTCTATTTAAAGTGAATCTGGAAAAAAAAAAAAAGATGAGCTACATCTTTAATTCAATCAAATAGTCATCTAGCTGTGATTTCATAGTGAATACTCATGCAGTCGTTAGCGCTTCGCTTCACAGCAAGAAGGTCCTGGATTTGAATCTAGTCTGGAGCCTTTCTGTGGGGGGTTTGCATGTTCTGCCCATGCCTGCGTGGCTTCTCTCCGGGTACTCTGGCTTCCTCCTGCATTCCAAAGACATGCATGTTAGTTTAACTGGTGAGTCTAAATTGGCCATAGGGGTGAATGTGACCATTAATGGCCTGTCTCTATGTGTTAGCAACAGACTAGCAACCTGTCCAGGGTGTACCCCACACCTCACCCCATGAAAGCTGGGATAGGCCCCAGCCCCATGCTGGATTAATCCAGATGTATTAACTCATGCTTTTTGGATGGATGGATGGATGGATGGATAAAATTATCATAATTTTTGATTTTTTATGGTGTTTTGGGTAAGTTTTAAAACAAGACAATGCTATAAAAAGAAATGTCAGAATTGTGAAAAGGTCTAAATTCAACATGTGTAAAGGTCTGCTCATACAGGAGCTTTTTGTGAGTGTGAGGACCCTTTTTTAAAAAAAATTATTTACAATTCAGTCGAGATGTTTCATTCATAAAGTTGACTCGATTTCCCTTGGGATTCCTGCCCTCAATAAAAAGCATTTTACTACAATTATTATGCAGCTGGAAATGGAAAGGCAATTATGGATCTCTATGGTCAATAACTTCCTGCTGTTTGTTAGAAGCCCTATTTTAGCAGCAGACTGAGCTAATGGTTCCACTAATAATGTTTTTTTATAACTAGCCTCTGATAATTGTCATGGAAAGGAAGGTTTAGTCTACTGCCTTTTATATGTTTCAAATGCAGCACTTTTGACTGTGTTGGGACTCTGTTTGGCTCAGTTGTTTTTAGTCAGCTCATTAGTTAGTATGTGGATTATTTTCTATGCAGGATAGGCTAAGCCAATGAAAAAAATCATAGCTTACTACTGAGATCTACCCTGGTGAGCAATGCATATTGTACCTCTTTCTATGATAATGCATTCGCAACCGATATAAACACTTGTGAATACAATCCCAACAAAAACTGCAAAGCAATCTAACAGACAAGCATCCCAGGCATTCTTGCTTTCCTGTAAAATGGGGTTGTTGACAGTTTGACAGAAAGAATGATACTTTCATTCTATTGTAGTCGTGTTTCTGTCATGGTCCTGGGTCTGCGAGCCAGTGTTTTGAGTAATATGGACTTTCTAGTTTTGTTACGGTGATATTCTTGTAATTATTCTATCTTGATGCCTGGGGCATTGACCCAGCGTTTTGAGTTTTGTACCCTTTTCATTCAGTGATTGGTTTGTTTCTTTAATATTCTTAGTTCT
>VUQS01048892.1:0-13205 GCA_015108495.1 Heterochromis multidens | reverse complement strand
CAGCACCTGAAACAACAGATACTGGATGCCTGTGCTGGCATTTCTCCTGCGGTGTTGCTATCAGTGTGTGAAGAGTGGGAGAAGAGGGTTGCATTGACAATCCAACACAATGGGCAGCACATTGAACACATTTTATAAGTGGTCAGAAACTTGTAAATAACTCATGAAAGAATAAAGTTACGTTGGAACCAAGCACACCATTGTTTTTCTTGTGACATTACCAATAAGTTTGATGTGTCACATGGCCCTCTTCCTATTGAAAAAACAAAAGTTGTGTCCAAGATGGCCGACTTCTAAATGGCCACCATGGTCACCACCCATCTTGGGGAGTTTGCCCCCTCACATATACTAATGTGCCACAAACAGGACTTTAATATCACCAACCATTCCCATGTTATTACGGTGTATCCATATAAATGGCCCACCCTGTAGTTTTTGTTGGAGCTGTAAGTGGCCAAATTTGGACATGAGGGTGGACTCCGAAGCTATCACGTAGTGTTAGTTTGCTGGGTTAGCAAGGTGCATCCACACCTGTATGAGTCCATTGCAAAGACACAGATAGCTACTAGAGAAGGACCAACTGCAATTTTCTTGGACAATCTTGATTTCTGAGAACACTAAAAATTAATAAGTTTGGCCCCTGGCCAGTCAACCGGTGCATCACTAATAGCTACTAATAAGTGCTAACATAATTATTAGAATTACTAGAATTTCACTCACTGAAAGCACTGTAATCGATTTGGCCAATTAATGACAGATGGTACATTCATCCAATCCAATCATCAGCTGTGGCTTTACTATGTAACTACATCAAAAAGGGTTTTACGCTATTTTATTTAAATGAATTGGCACAAAAAATGCCATAGTGTACAGGTTTCATTAGGTCCTAGTTACATGGGGCTAGAGACCAGTTGGCGACCATCGCGCAACCATCAAGCAACCACCGGTCATGAGTAAAACTGTGTAATGGTTGCTGGATGTTGTTACTCCTTGTCACTGGGTGAAATCAGTCGTGAAGTTTTTACAGCACCAAAAACCTCCTTGTGATTGTTTTGGTTGCTAGCAGATTGCCACGAGTGCCAGTGGTTTGCATGGAAGTGTCTTGATGCATGCTCAATAATCCAGGTAAGGAAATCCCAGAAAGCTGAATCTGTTAATCTGGACGTAGCGTTTTCAGTGAGAGAACCGTTTCATCACTATCCAAGTGACCAAGTCTCAGCTGACTGCAGGCTTCCCCAACCTTATAAACAGTACATCTGCATAAAACTGAAACTGACCTCATGGCCCATTGTTAGTCAGTGGTGCTGGTTTTGGTCATTATGCAAATGTACTGTTTATAAGGTTGGGGAAGCCTGCAGTCAGCTGAGACTGAAGAAGTCACTTAGATGAAGTGACGAAGTGTTTCTAACACTGAAAACGCTACGTCCAGATGAACAGATTCAACTTTCTGGGATTTCCTTACCTGGATTATTGAGTAAGCATCAAGAGATTTTATTTATATAGCACCAAATCACAACAACAGTCGCCTCAAGTAAAGACCCTACAATAATACAGAAAAACCCCAACAATCAGACAATCCCCTACAAGCAAGCACTTGGCGACAGTGAGAAGGAAAAACTCCCATTTAACAGGAAGAAACCTCCGTTAGAGGTTAACAGTTAAGGGCTGGATTCAAAATCACACCAAAAATAAAAGTTTTTTAGCAGCATATGTTGATATGTTGATGTTTCTGATTTGTCCACCATCAGTTAAATTGGTAGACACAGTCATTCATGAGCCTCTTTAAGAAGATAATTCTAACTGTAATGCTAAGCAGTGATGCAAGTGAGCAACATTTTATTTGTATAGCATTTTATTCCAAGTGGAAGCACAATGTGCTGCACAAGGCATGAGACCCCACAGACACAGTAGCATGGCACTATATGGATGATGTAAAATGAAATCAATAGACAAATATAAGCAATAAAATCTACTTAAAAAAGTAAAAAGTAAAAAAGGAGAAAGAACCCATAAATGAAACCCATAAAAGAAACATATTTAATAATTCAATTCAATTCAATTCAATTCAATTCAATTTTATTTATATAGCACCAAATCACAACAAAAGTCGCCTAATGGCGCTTTATATCGTAAGGTAAAGACCCTACAATAGTACAGAAAACCCCAACAATCAGACGATCTCCTGTGAGCAAGCACTTGGCAACAGTGCCATTAAGAAGGTTATTAAAACAAGCAGAAAGTTATCAATAATAAAAATCAATAAAAGGAGTGCAAATCAAATGAAATTATAATTAAGATAGACACTAGTCCAGTTAAAATAATAAAACCTACAGAAACAGGAGGAGCTGTAGGAGCAGCAGGAGAGAGGAGCAGGGGAAGCAGCATGTGGAGGTAAAGCAGTGGGGAGAAATCCTACCTCAAGCCCAACAGCAATTTTTTCCACTTATTTAAATTCACAATAAAACAATCTGAACTAAACATCAACATGAACCCAATCCAAGCAGCCTGACTGGATTAGCTACTTACTTTAAATGAACAACACGGGCATAGGAAGCAGCACTGTTTCTTGTGTTCATGCAGTTCTCCTTCTTAAACATAATGGACAACCTTCAAATATATTATCTTCATGGAGGTTCAGCTGTTGTGGTTGGAGGCTGCATCACTGTGCTCTGCTGTATTCCTAAAAATAAGCAGCATCCTTGTAGTGAGACGTAGAGACACATAATCACATCAAATGGACAGGGCTGCAGCGTTGTAGCTCATCCTTAAAGAACAGACCTCTACTTGCCTTTGTTCAGGGTGCTTTAACCGCGATACTTTTTTCATTATAGAGAACAAGCATACAGCAGGTGAAGAGCTGTGATCTAGAGCAGCATGGACACTGAATGCTTTATCAGTGCGAGAGCTCAGCAGGGGCACATGTAAGAGATGCAGTATGCTGGATTAATGAAGCACGGTTATTTTAGTTTTTTGTTGGTTGGTATTATTGTTTCAGCCTTGATGTGGTTTCTCCAGTGCAATGATCCTCAAGCATCAAATTCAGGCCGGTGAACACAAACAAGATATTTACTGTGTATCTAATTGCTGCAAGATGGCTGCAAAAACAGCTTCTGCATATACTTAAAAAGAGTGAAAACTGGGTTATACAGCAGTGCCTGCCTGTTTTTGTTTATGAAAATAATAAATCCCAAAGACTATAAAACCAGCTCAGATTACCCACCGGTTGCTCCATACACAGGATTAGAGATACCGAGGTCATGAGACACTGTTCATGTTTAATTTATGTACTTAAAAGTTCAGTAATAATGTGTGCAGTTTCCTTCTCATTAAGAGGATCTTAATCCTATTTCAAAGCCTTCTCCACACTGTTAAGCACTAAATTAGTGCATTAATTTAATAATTTTACTTTAAAATTTCAACACAGTCTGCAGGGTTTAGGTGTAACCAAGTATCTGTTCTGTGTAACATCTAAAAGGCAGCAGTGAAATTAAAGCAAATGTAACTTTCAAAGCAACATTATGCAACTATTTTATTTTATAATCACAGCTTCAAAGTCTTTTTGATGGTAGACTGACCTGCACAGTTAGAATGGCACCTCTGTCTTACCCACCCCATGTCCTAAATGCCTGTTCTTGCTTGGTCTTATTATTTCTCTATTTTGTTCCTCTTCATCCTCCTGCCTGTGACCTGGAAATCAATCTTAGTACACTATCTTTAAAGACAGCTCAATTTCTAAAATGTTTCTGGAGGACAGAGGAGATAGGAGGCTGTAGGAGGAGCTATAGTCGAGGATGCAGAGGCGTGTGCATCTGAGAGACATCTCCAGAAGCTGATGGGGAGCTCCAGAATTTAACCCCTAGTGGGGTTGTCACCTTGGAGGTGGTCTAGAGGTTTGTTGACCTAACCTGTCATCATGTGAGTCGTTAGGGTCACAGGAGGGGTATGAGTGGGAGTTGAATTACCTGGGAAAGGATCTCAAGACTTGTTAGGGCTCCATTATACCCACCTCAGTGGTCGCTTCGCATGCCGGCAGTGACGTCGCCACAGCTTCATACAATTACCCGTGCCACAGGTACCCACTACAGTATTCTCCTGAACAATAGGTGTCGCCATTCAGACAAAAACTCCACATCAGCGCTGTTATAGGAGAAGTCAAAGTTTTTTTCTAGAAAGTCTCATTTTTTCAAACTGTTGCAACATCTCCGTCTGTATAATCTGTGAATCTTTGAGCTTCTGTACTGATATATCATTAAAATGGCAATAAAAACCAACATGACTGTACACTTGTGTCTTCAATCTGACTGCACCGGGGGCGGCACGTCCAGCCAAAATGACACCAAAGCTCTGGCTTGCGCCGGCGGATGTGACATTGCTTTTGTCATATGGCACCAGGGCAAGAACAGCAAGCATAATGGCCCTGTTACAGGTGGCTGATAGATGGTGCCATAGGCCACCACCTCTGTTTAATGATGGTCGTTCCAGGTGGACATATATGGCCTCCTTTACTCCTCTCTCTAACAGTCTGTCGGTGGAGTGGTTGTTTGGTCCCTCCTATGTAAAGGTCCAAGCACTCCTCACTGCATTGCACAGGATGGAGGTTTGTTGCTCCTCTTGTGTTTAGGTGTTTTGTCCTTTTTTGTCTGAGGATGTTTCTGGGCCTGAAACAGTGATTTAAAAACGGCAGTTCCTCTAATGTCCACTTGAGGTACAGCAATGACTCAGTCCCCATAGACTCCCATGTTAAAATGTCCAACTTTACAGCAGAAATAAACATGTTTACGGCCTGATACAAAAATGGTTTCTATAGCTAATTTTTCCCTTTATGACAGCTGCACCTGAAGTGATTTTATTTGTTGTGTGGTTGTTTTTATAATTTACCTGTTACATTTTTATTTAGGTTTAGGTTTATTTAGGCCACTGTGCAAAAACTGACTATGAACTGATTTTAAGTTGTTATTCAAACTGTAATAACTGATTTTTTTTTTATAGGCATTCAACGACAACGACATCTGGAACATCATGTAGCTACATTACGGAGGCATTTCAATCAGGCATTAGCTACTTTCCATTGAAAACCGTAACACCCCACATTGCAGACACAATTAGACCTAATCTGGACTACTTTTAGCACTTTTGGCTCATATGGGCCAGATGTGGCCAAAATGCCACAACACACCAGACGCACAGCCCATATAAGGTTGGTCTGTGGCTGAAATGAGCCGGCCACTTTTACCCTGAGTCGCCACTGTCGGTCAGGGCCAAATAGTTCACATATGGGCCACATTTGGGCCAAACAATTATTGCTGTCTGGGACTAGTTCTCTCTTGGTTTTGAAGCAGTTTGCATTAAGCTACATCTGTGAAGAGCTGGATAGTGATGTCTTGTATTTTTCAGAACCATAAACAGAAAAGTTAGAGTGTAAGAAAAGGATGAAAAATTCAGCATTAGCGTTTTAGGTTGAAGAGCAGTATATTTCAATTAGCTGTTTAGGAGTGGAGTGGGTAAATAAAGCTCTACCAAACTTCTTTTGCATGATCCTACAATATGTGATCATAGCTTTAAACACACTGTGTCATCACTTTCTCCTCATTGGCCCTCCTGTAATAAATTATGGTTTTATTGCTGCTGTGATGTTTCTGTTGCTCCCATTTGATTTTCCAGCAAGTTACAAAATGTCAAGATAATGCAGAGAAATGAGCAAAAGCTTAATTTTTGCAGCAATAACCATTTCACACAGGCAATAACAGCCTAACTGCAAGCTTGGCATATTTGCATATGTACTTTTATTGACTCCTGCTGTCTTTAGTTGCATCATTTTCCAACTCTGCAGCACCAATATGAATATTAACCCATTTGGTTGCCCTCCAGTGAATTTTGTATATACCAAATGTGTGTTAGAAATATAAGAAGTTGGAGATTTTAACCTGAATCTTTTAGGCTGTATGTAATTCAATTAATTGCAAAAGTTGCATTATAAATAAAGTTATATATAAAGTTGTTTTGCCCATGAGGACTTTTTGTTACATTTAGTGAACCATCAAAGAAACTCATATAAAACCTTGTGTTACTATACTGTATTATTAAAAGAATATCAAAATGCAGTTTTACAGGATTAGGTGTGAGGTCTTACTGCATTGCTCTTACCCTCATAGGAGGGTTAACATTAAGGCAAGCAAGAGCATGTCTGTGACTCCAAATTAACAGTAAAGCAGATGCTCTGATTCCAAGTAAATATTACAGGATGCCATGACCTGCTGCGGGCTAGAGGGAACCCTGAGGATGATCAGAAGCTGGTCTCACTAAACATGAACCAAAACCCCGCTGGACATTTCTGTTTGTGCTTGTCTCTGAGAAATCACTGCCAGACTCCTGCTGCCATTTGTGAGGTAACGTTGGCAAGCCAACATGGTATGCAAGCAGAAATCACTTGTGGGTGCAGAAACATATTCCTATAAATGTAATTATATTTTTTTTTAATCAAAAATGTGCACATGCACTTGTGCTGAGGAATGTCAGTGCAATCTGATTCTTTTGTTTAAAGTTCATTAGATCTTTATGTACAAATCTCTACTGCAGGGATTTGCTCTCAATGAATGCTCCAATAAGGTTCAAATATGCCCCCAACTCTATATTTTTTTTATTTTATATATTTGGATTCTACCAGCTTCAAAATAATTCCTCTTTATCTCATACTGGGTCTCCTAAAGTCCAGAAGTAGTGTTTGAGCAGTTTGAAGCCTGAGCTTTGGATCTCTTGGCTATGGATTGAGGGCCCCTGAGAGGACTCAAATTTAAATGAATTCATTTAAAGACACTTATATTTGTTTGGAGGGGGCACTGTGGTGTAGTGGTGCTTGGGTTTCCTCCCACAGTGTGAAGGCATGCTTGTTAGGTCATTTGGTGTTTCAAAATTGGCAGTAGGTAGGTGGGGAACTGTTTAGGGTGTACCCCACCTCATCCTAGCATAGGTTCAATTCAGTTTTATTTATTTAGCGCCAAATCACAACAGCAGTCGCCTCGAGGCACTTTATATTGTAAGGTAAAGAACCTACAATAATACAGAGAAAACCCCAACAATTAGACAATCCCCTATGAGCAAGCACCTGGAGACAGTGGAAAGGAAAAACTCCCTTTTAACAGGAAGAAACCTCCGGCAGAACCAGGCTCAGGGAGAGACCCTAAAAGGATAAATGGTTAAGAGGATGGATGGATGGATGGATGGATGGATGGATGGATGTCAACTTCTAAATAAGGTCAGCTCCGCCATTTTCATGCCAATTTGGCCAGGGTCACTTTTTAAAAAGTGGCATTTAATGTCAGTGAGACATACCTGGATAAATAAAGGACGTTATTATATATTATATATTATACATTTCTAGGATACACTTGTGCTGCATAGCGTCAGGTTAAAGCTTTTTTCCCTTTAAGAAAAGATTCCATGTATGGAAATTTGAGCAAAATCTGATTACCTCGGAGCATTTTTATGTCTCCTCCAGCTTATCCCGAGACCTATCTTATTTCCCCTCTGTCTGAATAAACAGCCCATATCTCTGGCAAGATGCCACAATTGATTGCCTCTTCTTCTCAAGCCTGCTGCACTCTCCCTTGTGACGAGATTCAATCCACCCCCTCAGCCCAAAGCAGTTCATTCACGTTTAGCTGACAGATCATCTGACCACGAGAAAATTGGAAGAGAGAGGAAGACTCTTTGTCTTTTTATGTGTGTGTGTGTTAAGTTAAAAAAAATGACATGCCGCTTTAACAAGATTACTGAGGTCACTGAGGATCAGTGACTATGAAACTGTGTCTGCAGGGAAATCAATTCTTCACTCATTGTTATTGGAAAAAAGAATCAGATTTGCCCTTTCCATGCATTTATTAAATATTTTTTGTTTCACTCTGAACAGAAGGAGACCGCATCTTTATCCTTTGAGTCGAAGTATCTATTAAAACATATTTGTTCTCTATTGTCTCTTGGGGCAATAACACAATTGCTAACCGTTTCATAGCATGAGTTGCTGTGCTCACAACTGCTAAAACTGTGAAATTGGACAAAACTACTGTACTTCACTCATAGAAAACTTGTCCCCAAGTCTTTGTTCAAATTAAGATTTATGAAGTCAGATCAAAACACACAAGCAGCACTTGGAGAGTGCATTCTCTGCCGAGATCAGTGCCGAAGAAAGTGATCCAAATCCACATCTAAAATTTGATGGGTCCTTTCTTTTGTCCATGACCTCTACACCAAGTTTTGGCTCTGTAGTTTTTGTGTATTTGAGCTGACAGATAAATAAACAGCACTGATCACATTTGGATATATGTTCATGGAAGTATCTAACATGGCTGCTAAAAACTGAAATGTGAACAAATGCAATGTTTTTTACGCTGCACGGTAAATTACAAATATTTCAACTTGCCAAAATTCAGTTGGCACAGCTGAGATGGCACAGAAATGGCAGAGGACTTTATTGTTTGCTTTGTGGGGGAAAGTGAAGCTGCACAATTTAACTTTGCTTTTAACGAGAAACAACAAAAAAGGAAACTTGGAGAAAAATTTTAAAATTGGACTCCCTGGTAACTTTTGAAAATGTTACTTGTGAACTGGTCCAAAAACACTCCAGTGACTATATTCAAGTAAAGGCGCATCCACACAGGAAGTGACTAGCAGCAACGAGGCAACCAGAGAGATGAAGACAGTAAACAGGAAGTACTGGGAGGCTAGGCATACAGCAAAGAGAGAGGTTGTAAAAGAAAAAGTTTATGGTGAGTTGTATGTGAGGCTGGACACTAAGGAAGGAGAAAAGGACTTGTATTGATTGGCTAGACAGAGAGATTGAGCTGGAAAGGATGTGCAGCAGGTTAGAGTGATTAAGGAGAGAGATGGAAATGTACTAATGAGTCATGAGAGTGTGCAGAGAAGATGGAAGGAGAACTTTGAGGAGCTGATGAATATAGGAAATGAGAGAGAGAGGAAAACAGTTAGTGAATCAGAAAGTGCAGAGGATTAGTAAGGATGAAGTGAGGGCAGCTATGAAGAGGATGAAGAGTGGAAAGATGGTTGGTCCTGATGACATACCTGTGGAGGTATGGAGGTGTCAAGGAGAGAGAGCAGTGGACTTTTTAACCAGATTGTTTAACACAATCTTGGAGAGGATGTCTGAGAAATAGAGAAGAAGTGTACTTGCACTGATTTTCCAGAACAAAGGTGATGTGCAGAGCTGTAGTAACTACAGAGGGATAAAGATGATGAGCCAGACCATGAAGATATGAGAAAGAGTTGTTAAAGCTAGGTTAAGAAGAGAGAACAACATGGCTTCATGCAGAGAAAGAGCACCACAGATGTGATGTTTGCTTTGAGAGAAGTTTAGAGAAGGTCATAAGGAGCTTCACTGTGTCTTTGTGGATCAGAGAAAGCATATAATAGGGTACCAAGAGAGGAACTGTGATACTGGATGAGGAAGTCAGGAGTGGCAGAGAAGTATGTGAGGGTGATGCAGGATATGTATGAGCGGTAGGAGTGACAGATGGGTTCAAGGTGGGGGTGGGATTACATCAGGGATCTGCTCTGATCCCCTTCTTGTTTGAGATGGTGATGGACAGGCTGACAGATGAGGTCAGGCAGGAGTCTCTGTGGACTCTGATGTTTGTAGACGACACTGTGATCTGTAGTGAGAGTAGAGAGCAGATGGAGGACAGCCTGGAGAGGTGGAGGTATGCTCTGGAGAGAAGAGGAATGAAAGTCAGTAGAAGCAAGACAGAATACATGTGTGAGAATGAGAGGGAGACAGGTGGAAAGGTGAAGAGCAGAGGCAGTGAAGGTAGATGAGTTTAAATACCTGAGGTCACCATCCAAAGCAACAGACAAGAGAGGTGAAGAAGAGAGTGCAGGCAAGGTGGAGTGGGTGGAGACGAGTGTCAGTGGTGATTTGTGACAGAAGGATAGCAGCAAGAGAGAATGGGAAGGTTTACAAGATGGTATGAGACCTGCTGTGATGTATGGTTTGGCACTGACACAAAGACAGGAGGCAGACCTGAAGATGTTCAGATCTTCATTGTGAGTGACCAGAATGAACAGGATTAGAAATGAGTACATCAGAGGGACAGCTCAAAGTTAAAGAGGCAAGGCTGAGATGGTCTGCACATGTGCAGAGGAGGGATAGTGAATATATTGGACCAAGGTTGTTGAAGATGGAGCTGCCAGGCAGGAGGAAAAGTGGTAGATGTCAGAGGAGGTTCATGAATGTAGTGAAGGAGGATATGCAGAGGGTTGGTGTGACAGAGGAGGATGCTGGGATAGGGTGAGACGGAGGCAGATGATCCGCTGTGGCAACCTCTAAAGGGAGCAGCTGAAAGAAGAAGTACAGCAAGTTCAAAAACATGTATATATCAAGTTAAATGCACAAATTTAAATTAAATAGGTAAAAGTAAGTAAGTAAGTAAAATTTATTTATATAGCACTTTTCACAGATAAAAATCAAAAAGTGCTTCACAATAAAACAAGAAATAAAAACACAATATATAACAATGTAAAGCAATAGAATACAACATAAAACAATGCATTAATTAAAAGCTTGTCTATATAAAAATGTCTTCAGGTGCTTTTTAAAAGAGTCAATGGAGTCTGGACAGTAGAAGAGAATTCCACAACTTTGGTGCCACTTCCTGAAAAGCCAGATCACCACAAGTTTTGAATTGAGTGCGTGGGGCCACCAGCAACCTCTGACCTGATGACCTTAGAGTTCAGGAAGAGGAATGAGGTTTCAGCAGGTCAGAGATATACTGGGGAGCTTGACTATGTAGGGCCGTAAAGGTTAAAACTAAAATTTTAAAGTGAAACCTAAAATTTACTGGCAACCAGTGAAGAGAAGCCAAAACTTGAGTAATATGTGATCTTCTGTTGGTGCCAGTTAAAAGTCTTGCTGCGGCATTCTGCACAGTCTGAAGGCGATCCAAAGCTGATTTGTTGAAACAAGTAAAAAGACAGTTACAATAATCCAAATCGGAAGACATAAAAGCATGAATAATCATCTCAAGTTCAGCCTTTGACACCAGTAGTCTGAGTTTTGAAATATTCCTTAGATGATAAAAACAGTTCCAAACCAGCTGTTTGGAGTGATGCTCAAGTGACATTGAACTGTCAAATATGACACCGAGGTTTCTGAGGCTCGATTGAAGCCCATGGTTTGCTTTTATAGTGTACCATTACCCAACAATGACTCTGTTCTTGGCCTTTGAGAGGGAGCACCATGTGAGCTTACTGATAGAAAGAGCAAATGTACGCACAGTGGGAAGTCTCCAGTGAGTTTAATCAGCAACAGCCAATGTAGGGGAACTCTTACAACTGCTTGCACACATTCATACATATGCTAGCTGCATGTCTGCCTTCTGGCAACGACACACACACACACACACATATACACAAGCACAACATTAATGGAACATGAAGAGTTTGACTGATGTAAGAGTTAAATGTGTTACCTGCTATGACCCATATCTTGAAAGCCAAGGGAAATTGAACACAGTAACCTGCCTTGTTCCATCCAAACAGGTCAGGCTAGACTGCCCTTTCCCCCCCTTCAGGTTTAATCTCAACTTTCTTCCATGTGTATCACCTCGTGTGGTAGATGAGAACACACAGCACAAGATCTGAACAAAAATGAGTAGTGCTCAGATAAGGAGATTGCTCATGTTTTGAAGAATTACTTCTTCCTGGAGCTGATGTAATTTCAATGCCAGGGCTTCAGGGTAATGTTAGAAAGGTGCTGAAGTACATTTGAAGGACTTTTGTAACTTTTCCCATTATATGTGCACCTTGAATTATAATAAATAATAATATACTTGTAGATCTGACCGTTTTGCATGTAACATATTTAACATTATTTAACATGTAGCCCAATGGAACCAATATAGTGAATATTGCAGTTTTTCATTATTTATCATTGTTTAAAACTGCACTTATCTAATATTTATACTAAACATGTAACTGTTTCTTCATTTTTAGAATTCTGCATCAACACTATTATTGAACTTGCTTTCTGCCCCTGCCCACATCTGTTTAAGTTTAAAAAAGCCTTGATAAATCAGCTCTCTGCTCCCTGGTTAACATAATGGCACATTGAGCTGTTGATCCAAAACATACTGTTTTTTTTCCCAGAAGTTTGTAATGACAAATTGACAAATTAGCAACCTCCAGAGCACAGAAAAAGTGCCAAAAACTGCAGTTCCTCTAACGTCCACTTGAGGTTGGCTCCAGAAGTGAGCCAGCCCCCACAGGCTCCCATGTTAAAATGACCAAAATTGCAGCAGAAATAAATATGTTTACAACCTGTGCAGAGAAGTTTTGGCCTCTGTGGGTAGTTTCTTTTCTGCTTTGCTTCACCACCACTAATTCAAGTAATGAAACCAGAGGTTTTACAGTTTCTTATTTTAATTATTATTTGTATTTTTATTTAGCTTTAAATCTTTTATCAATCCAGTCTAGCTTCAGTTAATTTCCAGAGTAGGTTTACTTTATTCAGTTTGGTTTTTATTGTTAAAAAAAGTTCTGTGTTACTTTTAGTTTTTCTTCATTACGTTAATGTGTGGTATTTGTCAGGGGCAAGATTTAAGAAGTTCAGGACTGTACAACAATACAAGCACTTGGCACACAGGTACACTATATTGCCAAAAGTATTCACCCATCCAAACCATTAAATTCAGGTGTTCCAATCACTTCCATGGCCACAGGTGTATAAAATCAGCACCTAGGCATGCAGACTGTGTCTACAAACATTTGTGAAAGAATGGGTCGCTCTCAGGAGCTCAGTGAGTTGCAGCGTGGTACTGTGATAGAATGCCACCTCTGCAACAAGTCCAGTCGTGAAATTTCCTCATTACTAAATATTCCACAGTCGTAGGTTGTCATAGGTAGGCCACGTAAAATCACAGAGTGGGTTCAGAGGATGCTGACGCGCATAGTGCACAGAGGTCACCAACTTTCTGCAGAGTCAGTAGCTACAGATCTCCAAACTTCATGTGGCCTTCAGATTAGCTCAAGAACAGTGTGTATAGAGCTGTGGAAGAACTTGACTGGCCTGCACAGAGTCTTGACCTCAACCTGATAGAACACCTTTGGGATGAATTAGAGCGAAGACTGTGAGCCAGGCCTTCTCATCCAACATCAGTGTCTGACCTCACAAATGCACTTCTGGAAGAATGGTGAAAAAT
>VUQS01048881.1:0-10203 GCA_015108495.1 Heterochromis multidens | reverse complement strand
CTTTTTATATCTTTTTCCTGTTTTATAAAGTTCAACTATCTTCTCCTGCAGATCCTTTGATAATTCTTTTGCTTTCCCCATGGCTCAGAATTCAACAACATCAGTGCAGCACTGAATGAAACATGTAGCGGTTTGTCTGGAGCCCAGAAACTCACTGACTTTTTATACACACACACTAATTACAAGTAAACAGATCACAGGTGAGGATGGTTACCTTTAGTAGTCATTTAAACCTGTGTGTGTCAACTTGTGTGTATGTTATCATGCCAAAACTTCCAGGGTATGTGAACTTTTGATCAGGGTCATTTGGATAGTTTCTGTTGTCAAATTTAAAAAGGCAAACACAACTGTTTGATAATAAATGGCTTCATCCAACCACTAACGATGAGTGAAAGAAAGGTTTTTGTATTATTATTCATATTCTCTGAAAAATGGCCAAAAAAATAATAAATTCTGCCAGGGTATGTAAACTTATGAGCACAACTGTATGTGAAAATAAAATATAATAAATATAAAAAATGTATGAATAGGAGAAGTTACAAAACCAAGCCACTGCCCTAAAATTACAAAACCATGTACTCAGATAAAAGCACCACCCCTGCAGCACAGTCACTGCCTACCTCATAGAGGTCTATCATTATATTTCCCTCGGGACCTCCACTGCTCACAACGTCCTCCAGCATCAGGGTGAAGAATAGCCCTCTGGACTCAGACATGTACAAGTTGTAGGAGTCATTCTGGTGCCAGTCCTGAATCGCTGCCACCACCTGGTTATCGTCTGTGCTGATTATCTGCAAGTCCTAAATATACAGAATTCATGAGTGGATGCCTCTGTGTGGATCAGTCAACTACCCAACTGCCAATATGTTTTTTAAGAAATGACTTGAAAAACAAATAAGTGTAAATGTGCTTAGTGATTTGCACACAGCAGCAAGCTAAAGATTTGTCACTTCTTGACATCACTCAGTCAGGATCTGTAGCAATTAGACCTCAGGCATTTCATGCTATGCACTAAAAATGAAGCCAAGCTCCTTTTAATTTGACTGAATTTCTTATCTAGCATGGTGCACAAGATGTGCCCTTCCCAAGAAAATGGTCACAGAATACACAGCAGGATGGATAGATTTATTGAAACAACACTGTTGGAACTAAATCTCTCCTGTTGTTCTAACACAGTCTCTCAAACTGCTACATCACCCTGCTGTGCTTGCAGTAAATGGAAGTCAGCGCATTTTTGTGCAGATGCTAAATTGACATTTTCTGCTTCATAACATTTTGGGGAGCCCTTGGGAACTCCAGATTCGTTTTTTTTTAAGTAAATACAATTTAAGTAAAGTAGATATAGATGAGAAAACTGAAAACCAGTGCATGGGTATTAACTAAACAGAGACATAATTATGCAATCCTGTATCAGTTTTCAGGAGATTAAAGCATGGAAAACAATGTAATGGATTTATCAGGAAATATCACAAGTTATTGGAAACAAACTTGCTGAAAATATTTTGAAAAAAAATCAACCCACAAAAATTTACAATGATGGAACAAAATATCCTGGAGGAATAAATGTTTTTAAATTAATGCTGCTTGTTCTTCTGAATGTGCTCATCTCATCAAACACTGCATCCTTTCCAGTTATCTTACCTTTGGCAGAGTGTACTTGGGAAGCTTCATCGGATAGAAAGCATTTCGTTTATAGGACACATAATGGACAGACTGGGCACCTACTGGCACCTACAAAAGCAAAATAGAGTGCATCACATCTATGGTACACATCCATAAACATAAATGAAGACACTAATTGCTCAAAGCTTGGGTCAAATAATTTATACTGCCATCAAAACTCAGGGTTTGTTGCTAATTAGGATGTTGTGCATGATGGCAGAGTGGAGTTGTAGTAATACACGACACTGTGATTTAATTTTTACTCTACCCCTTCATAGGATAATGGCTCCTTTTAGGTAATGAAAAACATGACTGTACATTACGACAAGACTGAACGCATTGGTTTTACAGCATTTAACTGTCTTTTAATGAAACCAGACCTTACAATAAAAACCCACCTGGATAAAAACGTATTCATCCTGAACCACAAGGGAATTAGGGATGATAAACCCAGGAAAAGGTTTGCTCTTGTTTCCATCAGAGCAATTCTGAAGTTTACAAGTTATGTACTGCGACCCTGTGGGTAAGCAAGAAATTAGCACTAAAAAGACAACAAAATACAGGAACAAACAACCTTCAATCAAGGCTTAGCAGTGCTTATGCTCATAGTATTAAGTGAACCATAGAGGCAAAAAATTGGAAGCCAATATTCTTACTAATAGATATAGTAGAGAGAGCTGTCCCAGTTTGTTAACATCAGCCAAATGAAGTACTCTCTACAGAGATAGGGCATTAACACACAAGGCCTTATGGAAGTGCCCCCCTCTCTGCATCATGGCCATGAAAGTCAAGCCGAGTGAGCCAAGTCACAGCCCAGCCCTTCAAAAATGAATAAGCTCGACTGTATGAAGACTCTTCATATAGCCAGATGGGAAGAAGAATTTTAGCACTGACAATACCTTCTTTCTTTCTCACAATTTTTGTTATTAATTATAATTATAATATGATTAAATAAAATTAATAATGTATAATAATTATAAAAAATGTTGCTAAATTAAACTGTGATAAATCTATTTTTTCTGTGTTGCCAAGATAACATGTTGTTATGACTCACGCCCATCAGAGACGCTGATCTCCAGATGAATCATTCCTTGTTCTTTGTCCAAGCCCAGTCTGGACCTGTAACATCATGACAAACATTACTTTTTGTTTTATGATCAGTGTCTGTCCTGTGTCCCTGAACTGGATAATTAAGAAAATGGATGATGGACAAGTGTCAAATTTTGCATTTTTTTTTTTTTAATCCTCATTTATCTCATACTCTCAAACAGATATTATAGGTACAGGCTTCCTAAAAGAACACTTTCTTCTGATGTGCAGGCTTTGCTGAAGCCTCTGCATGAAAAAGGTGATATTAGCTCTGGGCTCAAAGAGCCTCCCATTCCCTAAAAGCCTACTGTGTCTACGGTGCCTGTAGTGTGGCATCACCCTTTGTTTGTGAGCACTGCCTCTTCCTGTTCCAAAAGCAAAGTGTAAACCAAGTAAGTAACACAAATATCTTGTTCTTGACTAGAAATGGCAATTTCTCAAATCCATCTGTACATGTCTGATTTTAGTTTGGTATATGAGAAGATCTGCAGCAACAAAGATTACAGCTGGGTTTTGGTAACAGACTGGTTATACTAATTACCTGCTAACTATATGATATAACACTGGAGTTTCAATCACAACCCATATATGGAGATGTCTATATAAAAAAATCTGTGATAACCTTACGTCATCTCCATGAAGATACAGAAAAAAATAATGTTCATGTAATGTTTGTAGTGAGGGATTTTTTTGCTGTCAATTCAAGTATTCAGATTTGATTCTGGCTCAGTGAGTACTGAGAAGTTGCCATTTAAGAAAAATAAAATGTATGTTATTTAGTAGGTTTAAACCTCCAAGCCTGAAAAAAATCATTGAATTGAATCAAACACAAAAGTGTTAAAAAACTGCAGAGCCCACTTTAAGCTTGCTCCAAAAGCGTAAGAGTAAAATGGCCAACTTAAAAGCAATAAAAACCTTGTTTACAGCCTGGCACAGAAAATACATAATAAACAGTTTTTGCCTTTATAGATAGTTTCCTCCTTCATAACAAGTATATGGTGGGTCTTTATAATTCATCCTTCTGGACTCTGGACGTGGCTGCTTTGACTGACTTGTGCTGATGCACGATATCTGTCTGCTTGGCCTCAACTCTGCTATTTCAAGTCAAAGACTCAAGCACTCCACTCTGTTTGCATTGCTGATGTCTTTTGGAGTATTTTCATGAAATTACCTCACTAATATTATGGCTTGTGGTGTGGTACAGCTTGTCCAAGAAGTTTGGAAGTTTGTGCTTCAGTGTTGAAGAGTTAAATTCTGGTATTTTATTAGTCTGTTACTAAACTAATTAGCAGGAAGGCATCTGTCCAGTGAACCCATAAAGTTTATGGTCGTGGCATGGTAAACATGCTAGCTAATGTTGGGAGATAACTTTGCGTTTCGCATGGCATGTGGCCAAAGTGACATTTTAAAATACAGAGTACAAAAAACAATGACATGCTGGGTACATTGATTTTTGTTTTATATATAGACATATATATATTTGGAAACTCCACACTGTAATATTGCTCAAAAGCACCTGGAGCTGCCCTTTACCAGCCTTCAAGTTGGCCAATCAGGAGACAATAGGCTTTCTGAGATGGTGGACCTAAAGAGCTCAGAACTAATATCAGATTCTTTGGGCAGATACCCAATTTAGGGGCTGTATAAGGGTTAGATTGAGATAAATGAAGATTTTTTTAACTGTGAGTGCTGCAAAGCTACTCAAATAGAGACCCATAATAAAATAAAAAGAAGTAAGGATTATACTATATGTCCCCTTTAAGTTGTGTTTACAGGTATTAAACAGTGAATCGTCTATTGTAAATCCAAAATTGAGAAGTTGTTACATTGACATCATAGTATTATTGTTATTGTCACTGCTAGTGCTGATAGTTGCTGCACATCTTAATAGTTTTAAAGGTAAGATTTTTTTTCCCTAAACTGCATGAATACAGCTAATGCTAACTCAGAAATAACTTAATTACATTATACAAACAATTTTACTGACTTGGATACATTTGCAAAGGATTAAAAGTTAGTTTAACTTAAAGAAAAGGCAAAATATTTTTCTTTGTGTAAACAAATTTCTTTTTTTAATTGCTTTAATCATATTGTGTTGCTTAAAATTGTTTTGGGAATTCTGAAGCACTAATTTAGGCTTTCATTGTACATCTTGCAATTTTAACATTCAGTGTTTTGTATCAAGTAGCTTAGTAAGACAACGAGACAAAAAGAAGTGAATATATTTGAATAAAGTGAAGCCTTGTACATAATTAGGCTGTAACAGAAACAAAGACAATTGAGAAAACTGCTCAGTAAGCACACTGAGCTCACAGTAATTGGTGTTTTTTGTGCTCTTAGAAATGCAATATTTGTTTTAGATTAGTTGCTTGTCATTTTTAATTTTATTCTATGGTCATGAGAAATAAGACAAGCAGCAGTGATTTTTACTGTTTTATTGTCCAGGAGCAATAACATAGCAACCATAACTATAGACACTGACCTGATGTGTCATTTGACCTGCACCTCTCGTTATCTGTAAAGTATACTTTGCCATTTTATTCACTTTCACTAGAGATTTTTCATGTTAGGAGTTAAGTACAGAGTGGCTGGAGTGACCATGTCTTGTATTAATAGCAGCTGTTGTGACAGAAGACGGGTTTCTTCTAATTTTCCATACTGTGTCTGAACTACAATATAAAAAGCTCCAATCCTGCTTCCCTCAGCACTCTGTAATTGCCTCACAGCTCCATCTCTTTTAATGGACTTTCTGTCAAATACTTCATCCAATTCTATCAGTGAACAGCAGCCCTTGCTCTTAAATAACCCCCTGCAATGTTACACTATGTTCTCCAATAACTAACGCCTGTTGAGGGTGCCTTTTAAACAATTGGCAACATTTTATAGCAAGAGTTTATAGCAAGAATTCATAAACTGCTTTGTGCATGAGAAAAACATTTGATTAAAATATTTGATTAAAACCTTTTGAACTATAAGTAACATACCTGAATTAATAGTATCTCATGCATGCTTCAATGCAAGAACAATAAAATAATTCATGCAACAACTAAGGCATTTCAATCATCAAGCTTCATGAGTTATTAATCCTGTTCTTCATAGTCAGGTGTGCAGTCCATGGGATGGGCTAAAAAATAGAAGTAGGGATTTCTGTTAAATTCCAAATGTTTTTATATATCTAAGTATTTATTCTTCACAACTTTACCATTGCCCTTCAGATAAAGTAGCAGCCTTGTCCTTCTTTAACACAAGTGAGGAGGTGATTTATAGCAGCAGAAAATACACCGTATTCAACATTTTATGTCAGCATGCATGACAAGTGTTACCACATGCTTTTGTATGTCATGTTGAGTACTGCAGGATGTGACATTGGGCAAAATATTTTCCTAGCATATTTGGGTTTACTTATTTCCTTGAAGACAAAAGAATGTGCTTACACATTTGAACACTGTAAATTAAATTTCTGATTAATCCTTTGGCAACACTCACTGTTCCAGATGATGGCAAAAAATCAAACAATCTTTAACTGTGAAATGTTGCATTGATGCTTCAGTGTTAGTGAGGTGAATTCTTTATTTGGTTTTTATTTTTTAAAATAAACTATTGCTATATGTGATACTCCTGATTCTCAGAGTAAAATTTTTGTGGTTTGTTAAGAAAGACCATGTGTTGATGTTTTGTACAAACCTAAATTATGAACATATTCTCTACTGAAGAGCAACTACAGTCTCATGTAAGAAAGAATTTGAAAGTCAAACATGTGCAGTTATACAGTAGCCTACTGTGCAAAAGTATTGCGCCACCCCTCATTTCTTTATGTTTTGATAGGAAATGTGGAAATAGGTGCAGCTATTTATTGAAACATGTGCAAACATACATGGAACTACAGCCTTTAAGGCAAACTGCCTAAACAAGCTTGAAATTCAATATTTGGTATGACTACCTTTATTATTCAAAACAGCCTGAACTCTCTTAGGCAAGCTCTCTTATAATTTCTTTAAGAAGTCTTTACGAATAGTTCTCCAGGCTTCTTGAAGGACATTCAAAGCTCTTCTTTGGGTATTGGCTGCCTTTTGTTCTGTTCTCTGTCAAAATTATCCCACACTGCTTCAATAATGTTGAGGTCCAGGCTCTGGGGAGGCCAATCCATGATTGATAGTGTTCCATTGTATGTTTTTCTATCCAGGTTTGCATTTAGTGCATTGGCAGTGTGTTTGGGATCATTGACATGCTGAAAAATTAAGCTGTTGCCAATCAGATGCTGATGTTATTATAGACAGATTCTGACCAATCACAACAAGCCATTTCACATTGACCAATACCTGTATTGTATATAGCTGTGGATGCCATATCTAGTGTCATGGGCATGATGTTTGACTCAGTTTTAGTCAGGGTCTGGAGTTTTGGTTATACTGGAACTGCAAGGCTTTCTCGTGTTGTTTATAAGATATTTACACCAGAAGTCTCACAGTCTAGAGTAAAACTTATTTGTTGTGATAATTGTTTACATTGTTTATATTGTTTTACATTTATAATTGTGTACATGGAGTGAGGATAAAGTCACTTAATGCAGCAAATACATTTTTTATTCAGAGTGGAATAAAGCCTAGAGAACAACAGAGAAGACAAGAGTTAGAGCTGAAAATTTTTTCCTGTTTTAGTTTCTCCGTGTAAGTAAAAGCGGTTTCTATTGATATAAGTTAATGAATTTAGAGCACAGTACACCACACTCTCTAATAATAGATTGACTCTACTAATATAAGTCAATGTAGTTCACTCAATACTTTTTCTTTCTTTCTTTCTTTCTTTCTTTTTCTTTCTTTCTTTTCGAGTCATTCCAGTAACATATTAGTAGTATCAAAAATATTAACTTCTGTTAATATTTTACAAGGCCCAGCCCAAAGTACTTTGGCTCATCCAAAATCTGAATCCTGGCACCACACCTTTACACACTGTACACCATGTTGAAATATGGCAAGATTTCAGCTAATTGCTCTTTGGAAATCACCTTGGTGCAAACATACACTTTTATGCCTGTCAAACTGTGTCATGTTTGACATGTTTCACAGATTTAGCTAAAGAAACGAGAACAAATTATATGTGTTCGCAACAGGCTGCCAGTAACAAAGTGCCTAAAGATACAATTTAAAATTGCTTCTTTGCTAGGTTGTCTGTTGTGTGTAGGCACAACAGGACTGGACTGAAAATGAGTGAAAAAGTAGCCAATGTCTACAGAAAAAATTTGAAAGGCCTTCAGAAAGCCTGGAGAACTATTGCTCAAGATCACTTAAAAAAAAAGAAGTCTGTTTCCTTGGAAGCGAAATATAAAGAAAAAAAGGGTGTCTTGATGCATGCTCAATAATCCAGGTAAAAGAATCCCAAAAAGTTGAATCTGTTCAGAGGTGACGAAACGTTTCTCCCACTGAAAACGCTACGTCCAGATGAACAGATTCAACTTTTTGGGAAAAAAAGGGTGGTTCAACACTTTTGCACAGTACTGTATTTACTTTATTATTTAGGTTACACAGAAAGATAAAGTCTGTCATTTTATAAATTTCTATTTAAGAGCAAGTTCTTGTAGAAGGCTGGTTAGTATACTGTGTTTTCGATCTGAAGCCTTTTTAGGGCAGATTTTACTTTTTGAACATGGGACAGGATTTCTGTGTTGGTAATATAATATTCAATACAAGTATTTATATGTGACAAGCTCTTTCACCACTGCAAATTGTATTTTTAGTGCCTTTTAAGTCCTTGTGGGCTGTGAGTTTGACGCAATAAATACCAAACTCACACACACAGAGTCATTAAATCCTTTGGGTTTACTTCATGCAGCAGTTTTAGCTTATGAAGATTTTCCAAGCTAACTGCAAACTGATGTACCTTTAACCCAAAGTTGCCCATAGCTCTGCATTTAATTTTATTGACTAGAAAAAACAAATTATAAAGTTAACTATTACTCCTAAATACCCATAAGCAATGAGCCTTGAGGATAAAAATATCAGCATCATTAAGCAAGGGACTAAAATGCCTTTTTTATGGCTTTCCCTAAATTCTACTTAGTCATTACCTCTTCCCTAAAGATTTGTATTTACCAGAACATTCTCAACATGATTTAAGACTAAGAAAAACCCGTATATCACTCCACTGTACGTCATTTCAACCTCCTTGATTAATGTGTTTTATTTATTTATTTATTTAGAGAAGAGTATGAAAAGGATTTTGAAGCCAGCTACTATAAAAACTGTCATTAATTTAACATATATCCTGGACTATAGTCCCTGTACCAGTTCCCATAAGCTAATAAAGGTAAAACACAAAGGGACACTCAAAAGCCCTAGGCCACAACCTCAGTCCTGATTCTGTGCATCAGGTACATGCATGCAAAAAGAAAGAACAAAAGAAAGAAAGAAAACAAAAACGATAAACTGATAATGTTCAGATAAGACTTGATTTGTAACATACTGTGGTAACCCAACACCATGCCAAAAATATTTCATGAGGAGACTGCATTCAGTGGATCAAATATTAATAAGTGTGTGTAAACTAGACACAGCACATTATGTAAAAAATAAAAAAGAACGACAACCAAATATAAAATATTTATAAATACACAATCTGCCTTCCTGGAAACCTTGCTTGGCATTTGCTATTCAAAGCAAAAGGCTTTACATTGAGTTAATTTTTACCGTATCTGAAACAACAAATGTAAAAATATTTTTTCTATAACCCATGGCATTTCCTGTAATGATCATTATAAAAAAATGCTTTATATATCACTTTTGAAAACAAAGTTACAAAGACAAAATAAAAATGGCAGACCCGGGTTAAAACTACAAAAATGGTACACTTGAGACTCTAGATATTAGGTTTAAATCTGACTCAATAACATTAATGTTTCATCTTTTTTGTCATTACTGTAAACAAGCAGCTGACTGATCATTCCCCTCTGTACTACTGTTGTGAGCAGAATGCTAAAAATGCACACAACTCAATTTACATATTCCGTGTGAAAATAATGCAGCATGTTTCTACCAGAATGACAAATGACTAGATGTTGATCTCACCAGTAGAATCTGTTGGGGACGACGTTGTCATGCACAAGTTGCCATCTCCTCCCAAACTCAACTGAGACATAGAGCTGAAAAATGGGAATGCATTAATCAAATGTCTATGGCATGAAGTACAGTATAAAGATTATTTTTTCTAAGAGAGAATATCCAAGAGGATTATTTCAAGATTTATGTCCAACTGTATTATCAAGCAGCTGCCAAATCTTTAAATTTTGTGGCATGAATATGAAGGTTTTTTTTTTTAAAAATATGGCACTGCTAAGTGCATGCTTCATGAGAAGACCCATCAGTTCATGTGAAAATGCAGTAACACTTAGAAGCTAGATTTTTAAAATAAAACAGCAAATGGTGTATATCTATTGTGATATATTTATAATACACAATA
>VUQS01048872.1:0-10000 GCA_015108495.1 Heterochromis multidens | reverse complement strand
TGGTGTAAATGGTACGGCGCTGTGGAGATGGCACTTTTTCCGGTGAGCATACACGGATCATAAGACTGCATCTGGACTGCTGAGGTTTTCGTGCACGGTGGAACCTGTAGGGGGCGCCTGCAGGACTTTATGTCATTACAAAGTGTGTCCTGCATGTTTCCTGTCAGTCTGCTCATGTTTGAAATGGTGTTTCTGTGTAAAATGCTCACTCAGCAGGCATCCAGCCAGCGTGTTTCAAACTAATTAGCTGACAATAAACTAATGAGGTCGTTAGGAAGGACAAGGAGGATAAACGGCTTCAGGCTAACAGGAGGAGCGCTCTCGCTGTGAAGACGTCATTAATTTCACTGTACACTTCAGTGATTCAGCTCAGAAAAGTGACTGCTTCTATGCAGTAATACACAGCACCAGATCATCACTGATTGGTTATTAAATCATTAATGCCAAACTGAGTCATTCCACAGGTTTGCATAGCTCAGTCACAGCATCGTGTATGTTTATGTACAGAACTCATTTTTATGTTCTGTGACTCATCAGGAAAAAAAATCAGAATTCACTTTATTGTCTGTGTTTATATAAAAGGCAGAAATCCAAATAAACATACTTGGACATCAATAAAAGCTTCTTCAATTGCCTGCTCATATTTTCTTCATTTCCTCCTCTGCACATGTCCATCTCAGCCTCACCTCAGACTGAGATGGTTTCCTTGGAAGAGGGAGAGTGGAGGATGAAGATGGACCTGCCAGGCAGCAGGAAAAGAGGAAGACCTCAGAGAAGATTCATGCATGTAGTGAAGGAGGACATGCAGAGGTGTGACAGAGGAGGATGCTGAGGAGGAGATGGAGGTAGCTGATCCTCTGTAGTGCCCCCGAAAGCCCAAGGAAGAAGAAGAAGAAGAAGAAAGTTGAGGTGAAGATGCTTACAGGGGCAGTGGAAGCATGTTTGGGTTGATGGCGGTCAGCTCTGTGTTTATGTGGAGGTTCTACCTCCAGTTTTGCAGCAGGTGAGCCTCAGTTTGGTTCATCAGTGTTAACAGAGGCTCCGCCCACCCTCACCTGCATCCGGGACTCGTCTCTCTGAGAGTGAACTGAAGTGTTGTAAAGTTTTTTCTGGAGTTAAAGCCCTGAGTGGGAACAAACTCTCCTTGTGAATGTGTTTCAGGTCTGACTCGACTTCATCTGCGTGTTGGTGTGGAAACGATTATTCAACTCGAAGCCTTTAAATGTCTCCAAACATGCCTGGAGGGGATCTTTAAATACTTAAGAGCAATTAATGCATAATTGATTAATAACTGTCATCCCCATCCTGCATGATAGCTTAGCATTAGGTTTTACCCATTAATTAAGTTGTGCTGATTGGTGATCTTCCTCCTCCTTCTCCTCTCTTCCTCGCTCCTTTTATTTCTTTCTTAATCTCTCTGTAATGAGAACAGATGGAAACCATCCATGGAGGATGATTGGAGGTCAAAAGCTTTGCTGCCGTGGTTACCGTCTCCCAGGTAACAGCATCACTGCCTCTTCCTACTGCTTCTTCTCCTGAGTTTATTCCCTACTTTCCTCTTCCTCTCTCCATTTCACCCTTCTTCCTCCCTTCTTTGCTTTCTTTGCTTCTTTCTTTGACTTTCTGTCATGTCTTCCCTTCTTTTCTTCCCCCTTTTTTACCTTCATCTTCTCCTCACCATCACCTCCTTATCTTTCTCTTATCCTGCTTTTTATCTGCTGGCTTTTGTCACCCACCTCCTCCTTTATCTATCTCTTCCTTTCCACCACCGCCTCCTCTTCGTCGCCCTGACGACTCTGCTGATGAATCCAGGATGGCGGCTGATTACAGTCTCGTCATTAGCAGTGTGGAGGAGTTAATAATGGAGAGCAGCAGTGGCAGCGTCTGATGTAAGTCGATCAACATGTTGATAATGGGGTGGATCATAAAGTCAGACAAAGTCACCGCTGGATCCAAATCACTTACAGTCAGATCTCCATCATCACTCCTGGATCTCAGACCTGATAAAGCTGCAGACCACACTCAGCCCTGCAGCACGCTCAGTTAGGGCCACATCTGCACCCATCCAACCCGTTTATCAAAGCTGCAGGCGCGGCTACTTACGCACAAAGTGACCTCATTGGGAGAGATCAGTTACTCCCAATGTGTTAGCTGTTAATGAGCAGGGTTACTGTTGCTAAGGGGCGTCTTTTAACCCAAACTATGATCTTTCCCCAACCCTTTTAGAACCTAAATCTACAGAGAGAGAAAAAGCCAGAAAATAAACTAAGTTCAAAACATAAAGGACCCAATGGGATGTGGACCTCCTGACTGCTAACCTGGAAAGTGCCACCCCCATCCCTCCCACTTCCTTATGTGGACTTTGCACCTGTTAAACCCGGAGTTATCAGTCAGCAGTGAGCAGTGGACGAGGTGGCATTGCAGCGTGAGAGGGTGTTAACTGTCACCTGCATATGTGGCTGAAATGCTGCGTGGCGATCCAGACACAGCACAAATTCAGTACCACAGAATGTTAAGTTGCTGTACGGGGACACAAATCTGTAGATATGAGACTAGGCTCCTGAAAAACCTTCCTTGGTCTTCAGAGAATTCCACCAGCTCTTGTTGTGGCTGCCGTGCAGATACTTTGGGTCACTTCACTCAGGTAGGAACCCTCCTAACCCTATGAGTCTTCATCAATGACGACCCCGACCTGAAGCTGAAGCCAAAAGGAAATCCGTAAGGAGCCACAAAACATGCCTGAGCCTTAAAGAAGACAGCCTGTGGAGTATGAACCGACCTATCAGCATTACTGAGTTATTTGGCGTTTTAACAGCATTTTTATTACAGAAACATCATGTTTGTGTTGCACTGATAAAACTATCTCTGCAGAGCAGTGGTACAGCTGGGCTCTGAGTCCTACCAAATGAATCGACTTAAAATCAGCCTACCTTGATAATAAATGAAACAAATAACTTAAAAATAGCAAACGTACACTGTTAAAATGTTTTTTTCTGTCACCTTCATTTTTTGGATTTGGAGTCTAGTTGGGAGGACTCAGGATGAGCTGTTTATGTGTTCACATCCACGTTAACCAACACCAGGTTCTGCAAATTAAGAGGATAAAGTGCCAGGTGATAGACACAACCTAAAAGATTTAGTGTTTAGGTTACAGATTTATACAAATGGCAAATGCAAAGAATCTCTGACAGCAGTGTGAAAAACTGACTGTTGTTTATTTCCTTATTCATATTCATGTAGTTTTTTGTCACAGCTGCAGGGAGCCACTTCAGGTGGGTAAGCGTGTTGCACAAGGCGCTGACGATGACTTAGGCCTCACAGGGATAAGCAAAACGATTCCAACTGTTCAGAAGCAGCACGGATGTTTTATTTCTAACCAAAACTTACTGGCAGAACTTCCAGTAGCCTTCGTATTACTGTATGCTGTTTGATGCACAGGAAAAATATAATCATCCAACGTCACCAGTCGTGGTGCAGCCCGGGGTTGGTATGTTAGGACAACAAAGAGAAGACAGCTACACAGAGATGCTAAACAACCACCAGTGGTGCTCCTGCTTTTACTTTGGTCTTCATGCTCTTCTGCAGAAGGACTGTGGGGCCTGTATGCACTAAACTTTTCAAACACCAATAAAGATGTTCCTCCAGGTGTTTGTGACCTTGTAGTAAACATTAAAAGTATTCTGTTCAATTTAGTTTCGGCTCCAGCAGCGATGTATCCTCAGTCCCAACACTTCAGTGGTGCTTTACACATTAGCTAACGGCTGCTGTCTGAAAACTCTTCCACTGAGCGATAAAACCATGAAGAACAATGAAGGCAGTAAACATGATGAAGCTGCCCTGCTTACAAACACACCGAGCTGCTGTTTGCAGCGATTAAAGCAGGCGAGCTGCTCTTTCAGGAATTCATCAGCCTGCTGGGAGCTCATTTTTTAAAGAGCCCACAGTGGGTCATAAATAATGGAGAATGTGAGTTTCTCACCACCAAAGAGCAGAAGCTGCACTTAAAAGTAGAGCCATCAGGGATCTGCAAACTGCAGCAATCCAACAGTCTCAAACACAGAAACCCTCCGAGTCTCAGGTGGGAATCACCTACAGCTCGAACGTGACACATTCAAGTCCCGGTGTGAAGGTCTGTTTGAGTCAGAACTGTGAGAAGCAGCTTCTGCTCTGACTCGAGGACCAGAAGTGACTTTTGAAAAGGAGAGATCACAATTCTCAGAGTCGTGGCATTGATCCGGTGACCCGGCAGATCTAAAGTATGTCTGACAGTTTGGGCCAGAAAACAGACTCTATCAGCACTTAAGGTCAAACTCTGAGAGAAAGCAGAAAACAGACAATAAAAGGACAAACTCAGTGAAGTCTTTCTATTTCAGCATCTACTGCTAAAGTTTATATAAGTACAGAATGTAAGGCATCAGTTTACTGATTCATAAAACATGTGCATAGTTAAACCTTCAGGACTGATCACCGTCTTGTCCAACGACCTCAGATTTTACATGTGAATTATAACGCAGAAGACTCTGAGGCAACGTGGACAACAGTTCATCAGGTGATCAGAAAATGATGTGTACGCATTATTACTTTTAGCTAAGTAAATAAACTTTAACCATGAGCAAAGCAAAATTATTATTTATGCAGCAAAGATGAGCTACATTTAAACTAAACAAGCTGAATTTAAAGCTTCTCAGACGACATTAACCAGCTACAGGACACACCGCATTTTAGATCTAACGAGCTCAAACTAGTTAATCTAGCTAACCTGAATGTGTTTAAACTTTACTAAGTAGCTAAATTAACCTAATTAAATAAGGTAAAAATAATTTTGGTAAGTTAATGATGAGATCACTAAACTAAATGACAGGCATGGCAGACTCAATAACATTTTTTGAAAAAAACCTAAAGCTAAAGTAAGCTAAACTAAGTAGCTACATTTGAATAGTACATTCACCTAAATTAACTAAATGATTAAATAAATCACATTCAGTTTAAATCAGGTTAACCAAATGAGCTGTCTAATTGGAGCTAACTTGGTGAATGATGTAGGTAAGTTAAGGTAACTAAACAAAGAGGTTAAGTACATTAAACAGGTTAAAAACAACTGACGGAGGCCTAGCTAGCACCAGCTAACATAGGCGTTAGCGCAGGCGTCAGTCACATTAGACCAGTTAGCAACCGTCACTAAGGAAAAACATGTTCCCTGATTGGTTGATGAGTGGTTGCTGACTGACGCTGGGTGAAAAAGGTCTGAAAGATGGTGCCGCACCAAAAACCTCCCTGTGATGGCTTCAGTCTCAAGCAGGTTGCCATTAGTTTGCATAGAAGATGCTGACCTGTCTGCAAACACTCGCTGTTCACCTTGAAAGTAAAAGTTGTCTTTTAAAATATATTTGTTGCAGCAGTAAGGCAGGACTTTTACTTTGAAGGCAAATGTTCTTTGTTTCCAGTTTTTTCACAGTTTCATGACTGCCTGGCGAGTAGTGTGCACCAAGCCATGCAGATGGTTGCTAACAGGTCTCTGGGGTAAGGATTCACACGTTCTCGTATCAGGAGTCAATGCTCGGATTGAACTATTCAGCGATGTTCAGTAAAGTTGAGAAAAATTTTTTCCGCCAGTGCCATTCAAACAAATAGCACTTATTCAAATGCTTTAGTGCTGCCACCAGCCAATCAGATCACATCCTGAGTGATTGTTGTTGCTGTGGCAACTTGACCAGCAAAGGTGCCCCCCCCCCAAATGTCAGGTGTGGTGTCTTCCTTAATGTTTGATGATTTGTTCAGCCTTGAAGGTGAAGCAGCTTCTTCTTTATTAAATCATTTTTTATTCCAGATGTCTTCATGCAGTAATTCACTGTGTTCATCTGTTTAAAGGCAGCAGAGGCTAAATCTACTCTGCTGTGAGAACTAAAGAGAATAGCTCTTTGAGAGACTGAATATAACCACAATGATTGCGGTGAATAGCAGCCAGAATTCAAACCGTAAGGGTTACAATCAAAAGACAGACAGCCGTTAAAGTGCTGTCAAGATGAGTTGCACCACAAAAAGCTGCCAGCTACAAAACAGGGACTCACAACTGACGACTGACATCCTCCAACAAGCTCAGAGATGCCATCAGAAGCTCCAGGTGATCACTGCCAGCGAGTGGGGAAAGGTGCAGAGCTGCTGGGTCAAACAGTATTTTACAGAAACCAGTCAAACCCAGCATGCTACTGCTAAAGTCTCTCCACATCCTTGATGCGTCTTTGTTGTTCTCAGCTGTAAACGAGGTGTAACTTCAGCTCGACCTGTGTTTCTGATGACATTCAGCAGGTTCGGGTTTTATTAAAGGGAAGCTGGCGGCCAGTGAGGGAACGACCGCCAATCTCCTGTCATTAGAATTCACTGGCAGCATATGATGAGGCCATATGGGCTATTAACAAACCCAACCTCACTGCAGATGGAAGGGTGGAGGGAGGGAAGGCAGAGAGAGAGAGAGTGACCCAGCCATATGGATGAGGAAGACATAAAACCAAAGAGAGACAGAGGTAAGGATGGATGGATGGATTTGGCAGATCTTCATGAGCAGTTAGCACGTCCTGTTAGCTTTAATTATAAAAACATAAGCAAGGGCTGGGTGGGTGGACGGAGGTGTGACCACCTCCAGGAGAAGGTAAGAGGACCCAGAAATGATGGAGGGTCTTCAGGTGGTGTGATGCACCCTCGGGTGGCCATGTTGGAGGTGGTTAATTAGCTTTGAACAGCTGACGCTGTTCCACACTGTGAGCTGCAGGAAAGATTTCATGGTGAAATAATCTCAGAGTGAACTGAGAGGAGAGTCAGCACGATTTTAACCCTCATATTCATATTTTAACATGATGTTTCCTGCAGACTCCAAACAGGAAGTTTTCAACAGTTAATTTAGCATAATTGTATTTTTTTTTTTTTAAATGAACAGCCTGCTGTGACTAATAGGAAACTGTGGTTTGGATCACCATGCTTTATTTCAGTGTGCTGCACATTAGCATTCATGTTTTTACATGAATCACTGGAAATGTCTGTTTTCAGTCTGACTGAAAGGAAACAGAGACAAGTCTCTGACTGATCTCCATCCAGGGAAAATTTAAAGGTACCACAAAAGAGCAGCACACCGCTGCTTCCAGGGTCTTTCTACATAGCAATGTTCATAATAATAAAAACTAGACTAATACAAAAAAACTCATTTCAGGTAATGAGCCCATAAAAAACGAGTAGAAAATCTTGAAATATAGAGCAGCACTGAGGCCAAACATGAATTAAAAAGACAAATTAGAATAAAACTAATTCCACATAACTCAGATAAGACGCTGTTAAGAGAAGAGAAAAAATCCTTTTCCTAAATTCAATTCATTTCAATTTTATTTATATAGCGCCAAATCACAACAACAGTCGCCTCAAGGTGCTTTATATCGTAAGGTAAAGACCCAACAATAATACAGAGAAACCCCGACAATCAGATGATCCCCTATGAGCAAGCACTTGGCGACAGTGGGAAGGAAAAACTCCCTTTTAACAGGAAGAAACCTCAAGCAGAACCAGGCTCACGGGAGGGGCAGCCATCTGAGAGACCAGTTGGGGGTGAGATTCAGGCTGTGTTGAAGAATAAAGGTGGTCATACCAAATATTGACTTTGATGTTCATTAGAATTGTACTTCCGTGTTTCCATGTATGTTTGCACGTTTCAATAAATCGTGGCTCAAGACTTCTGCACAGTAATGTATATATTCACTTGAAAAGAAACATTTTGTATTAAATTCAAAATAAATCTAAAGTAGAAGAACATCAGACCTCTGTATGAGTTCATCTGTGGCTCTGCAATCAGTCGACATCAACAGCTGTGAATCAGCAAATCAATCTCAAACTCGACGCTGCGGTCAGCCCCTGATTAAAGGAAGCTGTCAGTAACAAAACAACACACTGAGGTGTTTGATTCTTTGTTTGATCTGTTTATTTTTTATAGATGAGGCTTTGAACACATTTAGGCTTTAATTAGGATTCTAAGCTGGAAGTCAAACACGAACGCATCAAATTGGCCAAAGTCTTTTTTTAAGGTAATTAAATGCTGAAATTTAATATTGGAAAAGAGAATAGGAAGACGCTCTGCTGCACGCCACTGTGAAACAATCACATATAAGCAAGCAGCAGGCTGCTTATGGTCATGCAGACATTATAATAAGATCCACAGCAGGATAAGCTATCTGCTTATGCTGCTAACTCACAGACTGTATATAAAAGATGCTTTTTGAGGTCCTGTTGTGAAGCCTCGTCCTAAATCCTCCCGTGCTTTGTGGTCCTTTTTGATTCTAATGAAACCACAATTTACATAATAAACATCATGTTATAATCAATAAAACTTGAAACTATTGAATGAGATCATAAACTCAAAATCTTGGAGCAAGGTTCATGTAATTCATACGGCAATCATCGTGATTCATACATCAAATTTGAAATGAACCTTTTCTGATTCATTTACATTTGTTTTCAACATTTCCAAAATGTTCACATTATTTTCTTCTTTCTTGTTCTTGAATACTGGCATTTTTAACAGAAATAAAAGAAGTAATGTATAAATATGGAACTCTTTTCAAACACTTGTACTATGTACCAAATTTCCATGAATGATATTTCACTTCATTTTCTCCTCATTTATTCTAAGTAAGTAAGTATTTCTAAGTGAATGGGATTTCAGGTGCTGCACCTTCAAAGACTGGATAGCAACTCTGGATCAGTGCACCCTCAGAGATGGAGGACTTTCTAACCCAGTTCCTCTTAACGTGAGTTAGTTTGGACCAGTCCTCTGCAGTGTGTCCAGAGGAGACGACTCCTGCTGGTCATTAGAGGCACTTCAACACTGGCTTCAATTTTCAGACCCAGAATGTACATAAACGTTTTTTATAGAGTCTATCAGAAAAAACAATATAAATTTATTATTAACGATGATATCTGGAGGTTACTCCGTTAAAACATGGTGTTAAACTAATAATAAACTACATGAAGTCCAATCTGATCTAAACTGGGCCAGTAACACAGTGCATAATAATCTATCTATCTATCTTCAACTATTAATTTAGGCAAGTCTAATCATTGTCAGGGATGTCAACATTCAGGCCGAGGATCCATCAAACAGCACTACTAATGAGTTCCAGAGCATCATGAACTCTTTTAACTTCATTCAACATGTACAGTGGAGGAAAAAATTATTTGATCCCCATTTGAATTTGTAAGTTTGCTCACTTACAAAGAAATGAACAGTCTTTAATTTTTATGGTAGTTTAATTTTAAAGGAGAGCAACAGAATATCAACCAAAAATCCAGAAAAAACACACACATTACATAAAAGTTAAAGATTACAATCAATGAATCAATCAATGAATCAATTAATTACAGATACTCCCGATCTCAACTTGTTATGTGTATAAAGCACACCTGTCCACAGAATCAGTTTCTTCCATTCCAGCCTCTCCACCACCGTGGGCAAGACCAAAAAGCTGTGAAAGGATGTCACCTGCACAAGGCTGGAATGGACTACAAGTGTCAGGGTCCTGGGTCTTGGACCCAGGGTTTTGAATTAAGTTTATCTCGTGAGCCTTTTCCTTTTGTATTATGAGATGTTCATGTTTTAGTCTGGTGTGCCTTGAGATTACCCTTCTGTATCCTTTAGAGTGTCTGTGGTTTTGCATTCTGGTTTTGATTTCATGAAAGGATTCTTGTTCTTAGTTTCTTAGTTTTTGATATTAGTTTAGTTCTTTGGTTCTCCTTTTATTCCCTCTGTGTCCTTGTCGGGTCTCTGTCTTGTCTCCCTGCCGTGTTCAGTGTCTCTCGCCCTCTCTCTCTTGCTCTCTCTCCCTCTCGCTCCGTCTCTGTCTCTCGTTCCCTGTGTTTAGTTAGTCTGATTCTGTCCAGCCGTGTTCCCTGGTGTTCCCCGTCTGCCTAATTACCTGCTGTTGTATTTATTGTCTGCGTCTTCCCCAGGTCAGTGTCGCGATCT
>VUQS01048870.1:0-13862 GCA_015108495.1 Heterochromis multidens | reverse complement strand
CATAATACATAATATAAACATAGATGATGGTAAGGTTTCATTGCAGGTGAAGGATTTTTTTTTCCTCTCCCCTCATCAAGTTAGTAATTTATTTTGGCATCTCAACATTTTTTATTCAGTGTTTTGCAACAAAGCTCATAAACAGAAGATCACATTTATATGCTTAGAGTAGTGTCTTCAAAAGGTTTATATTTAGTGTTGCGCACCACACTTTTCAGTATGCAGAAAACTTTGCTAAAAAATATTGATGTTTACTGCTGAAAGTTTTCCCTAAACACACAAATAAAACAGAGTTTATTTTTCCAAACTGTATTTTGCTCCATACACTGTAGAAAACAGAGCTGTAGGACAAAAGTGCAAAAACACTACACAGACTGTGGGCTGTGTATACAGTAAAGCAAAGAAAGAGAGAAACTTTGCATCAATCAAGTATTGCCTGAAGTAACATATCCAACCTTGGTTATCGCCCACATCAGCTTGACAACGTCTCCTTAATTGCCAGAGGAAGAGGCATGAGTGCATGAAGATGCTGGTCGTACACTTTCAATCACCGTGCTGAAAAGATCTGTCCTTTGGTAAGTAGAGCAGGAGATAAAGAACTGTAAATTCTGACCCTGAAAGTGCCACAAGATAAATCTGAAGGGTCACAAGATGTGTGAACTTCCTATAGGTGATTTTATAAAGTCATTGTTTGCTTGTCAGAGTGCTGTTTAAACATCTCTTCTTTTGTGGAATGAATAACAATACAGCTAACTGTGGAGAACTTACAAAAAAAAAACAAATAAAGAAAGAAAACATTGTTTCAATTACTTAATTTCAATTCAGTTCAATTCAATTTTATTTATATAGCGCCAAATCACAACAAAAGTCGCCTCAAGGCACTTTATATTGTAAGGTAAAGACCCTACAATAATACAGAGAAAAACCTCAACAATCAAACGACCCCCTATGAGCAAGCACTTGGCAACAGTGGGAAGGAAAAACTCCCTTTTAACAGGAAGAAACCTCCGGCGGAACCAGGCTCAGGGAGGGGCAGCCATCCGCCGCGACCGGTTGGGGGTGAGGGGAGAAAGACATGCTGTGGAAGAGAGCCAGAGATTAATAATAACTCATTAAATGCAGAGAGGCGTAAAAACACATGGTGAGTGAACAGAGGTGAGAGAAGGAGAAACGCTCAGTGTATCATGGGAAACCCCCAGCAGCCTAGGCCTCAATAAAAATCATACAGAAATAACTATATAAATAATTAATTGAATAATTAAATGCAACAATAAAGAAGACGAAGAATGCTGTGGGGAAAATGCATACAGAAATAAAAATGTCACTTAACAAATTCAAAAATAAATACAAAAGTTAATAAAAAAGGAAATAATGCAAGGTAAATAAATACAGAAACATTATTAAATACAAAATGTAACATTTAAATAAAAAATAAAAATAAACATTATTAAACTATTAATTAATACCAATTTTTAAAAAATCACTTTCTCCCTATTTCAGTAGTGTGAATGGCTGGAAACATTTGTGCAAGCAGCTTCACACATGGCAAACTGACTGGGAAAAGCCGGAGCAAGTAGAGAAGGGAGAACGTTCCCTGAAATGGGCTCAACAGTAGGATGGCTGTGTTAAAATGTTGCATGTGGACAGTTGTAAATAAAGTGTTGCCTGAACCTGAAAGGCAGCATTGGGTATTCTGTGCTGAATCCACCAGTGTTTTGAGTCTTACTGTAGGGTGCAGTATTTGCTTTTAGAGGAACCAACAAGTGCATAAGAATATATGAACAGTGGAGTCTGCATACTTTTGTCTATTTTACTTTCACTGTAATCACATTGACTGGTCTTGGTGGCTCCATCAATATTCTCTTATTGATTGTTATAACTTTTCATTTGATCACCTTTATATTTTGTTTTTGATGTTGTTTGGTCTCTTGGGTGTAGTTTAACATTTTGGCACAGACTACATTAGATACATGTGTAAATACAACTGTTAGACTTCATTCTTTATGATTTTCTTGTGTTTTCGTTGCTGTTGAGATGACTTTTCATAATTTCCCATTAGTTTATTAATGTTATTTTGAGTCAGGCTTTGAAATGGGCAAATATCTTTTTATTGTAACCACGGGAGTCAGTTTAATTCTCTGTGATGACGCACTAATTTGGTTTAAAGCACATATTGTAAAGGGATTAGACTATTAAAAGGGCTGTAGTTCCATAGGAGGTTGTAGTGCAGAGGTTAACATTTCCAGTCTGTCTGCAGACTATACATCCACTCTATATGCTGTGTTACACAACTGTGAAATCTGTTGTTTAAAACGTGGCTCCTGTTTTAAATGTCAGAAATGTTAAAGCCACCCTTGGGTGTTGCTTTTGCTCCCTCTCCCTCTAAAAAGCCACGACTTCTAAATGTATAGTGAGTGGAGCATACAGCATGCACTGAGTACCCACAAGCATCAGAATGGTGGATCCTAGCAAATGAACTTCAATAGCAGGGCACTGAAGCATTTTCTAATCACGACCTTTGGATGCCTTCAGTATAACCTATATATGCTCCAGTGCTCTGCAGAGACAGAAAAGATTGTTCAGTTTATCCAGGCATGTTTCCATAAGACAGTGTCCCTAATGCTGCATACTATGGCTGTCATTTAAATACATTGTGTTTCAGCTGAGAAACGGCTGAACGACACACTACCCCACTTTTAAACACATGATTTGTTGGGGAAGCTTGTTAGTTCCTGAAAAACTGCTAGTTTGGAGCTCCTCACCCATCATCAACTGTAAGGGATTTGACACAGTTTACATTGAAAATCAAATTCATCTCATGACTCCTGAAAAAATGGGCCAATCATGAAAATGATTTGCAGTTATTTGAAAGGAAAAAAATCACTTAGTGATTTTTAAATTTTTTTTTTTTTTATGTGCCTTTGCCACAGTTATATTGCATGAACTCCTAATAACGTATATGTATATGTTGGATGCTCGAGCAATTAAAAAGACACTTTCCAGACTTCTGTTGAACACAAGATCATAGCTACTATTGAAGACACTAAGGTCATGTCATGATCTTCAGGGAGAAACACCATAGACTGTATATTATGGATTTTTTGGATGATCTGCACAGCAAGCAGATTATTTCATTAAAAATGTCCCAAAACACTAACAACACAAACACAGTCGAGAGGTCCATTTCAATGACTCAGATTAACAGAGATGACGCCTAATGGCCTAGTCAGCACACATCTATTAAAGTGGTCCTGACCCTGTTGATAGATAACTTTAACATGGGTTCACTTAACTTTAACATCAGCTGAGGACGAGAACAGCTACAAACGAGGCGGACAAGTAGTTTTTCCTGTTAGACTTTTTTCTATCAAGGCTACCTGAAGAGTGCATGTGTAGTTGGTGCATTGTACTGTAGCATTTGATGGTCACAGAAGCGGACATGAAAATTAAAACACCCCAGTAAACCTTAAAGCTATTTAAATAGGTCAGTTAAAACAATTCTAGCCCCCACCCTTTCCTTCTATAAAAAATAAATAATAGAAAAAAAAAACCCCACTGCCCTCCTACTGTATTTCTACCATGCTGTAAACATGTTTATTTCTGCTGTAAAGTTGGACATTTTAACATGGGAGTCTATGGGGTCTGACTTGCTTTTAGAGCCAGCTTCGAGTGGTCATTAGGGGAACTGCAGCTTTTGGCTCTCACATATTTCAGCCTGGGAACAAACTAACCTTCATGCACAGCAAAGTGAGTTCCATCACCAGCTTTCTATGCATTTTGTTTGACTAAAACAAAGAACTTCTTATTAATTTGAAAGCTTTATAGGTACTGATGGGTGGATTTTGTGACATAGCCAGACTCTTAAAGCCTGGAAAAAAAGCCTGTTTCCAGGCTTTGTGTTGAGCTGTATTTTCTTTTTAACCTTAAATAAAAAGAAAACTAGGAAGAAAAAATTCAAGAATTCATTCCAGGCTCCTTCCTGGCAGGACTTTGAAGCTGCATCTACTCTCAAGTTGTTAAATAGGATTTAAAGAAAACATAACTGAGCATTTAACTGAAATAAATTGAATTAATTTATATATATATATATATATATATATATATATATATATATCAAGGAGGGGGGACTTGGACTTCATTATTTCTGAAAACCAAACCTCAGCCCTGGTTGTGCAAGACTCTGTTTTTGTTTGGAGGACTTCAGCTGCAGGACTTCTGCCCTCCACATGACCTTTGACCATCCTAAAAAGGGGCCAAACCTGAAAGGCCACTTTCTCTTCAGCAATCACTATACCATATATCACTCACCCCAAAATAGCTCCATTTTCTGCTTTGCACAGAAAAGCACTAGCCACTCATACAAGGCACCCTTTATGAAGAGTTTACAGCATGTAACAATGTTTATGATTCATTTTTTAATGTTTTATAGATCAGATTGTAGAAACCTTCCAGCAGAACTGGGCTATTTGACCTCTGACCTCCTATAAAGGGTTGCTGGGCATCTCAGCCACAATCAATTTATTTGTATTTACTACAGACCCCATGAATCACAATGAAGGCCAAGTATCACGGAGGTGTTGGTCATATCTCAACTACTGGATGAATTGTAATGAAATGTAAACATTCGTGGTGAATCTTCACGACACTGGTGATTCTCTCTTTTTTCCTCCAGCGCCACCGTGTGTGTTTCGGATTCAAATGTCTCTCAGCTATTAGCCAGATTTCATTAAAATTTGGTTCTGACATTCATGGATGAATAATTTTAGCAACTTTGACAAGCGCCTGGAGAAAGCGTACCTTAATTTGAAGCGTCTCTGCTCTTTACTTGCCCACAGCGCACAGTCTGCCGCCTCCTGCCTCTCATCTGATTAGTGGTCTGTATGTGTCGGGCAACACTGAAGTTGGCTCGGTAATAAGCATTATAAGGCGGTCTGCCGGAGCCCAGTCTGGCTGTGGGAGGGGTCTGCCAAACCTTTCCCTCTAATTGACCAGGGAGCAGAATCAGTCGGGGGAAGCGAGCGGCCACAGACGGAGAGAGAGGTACTCAGCAGACCGCATGTTGGTGCTTAATAGCGTATAATTGGAGCACATTACCTGGAATTAGATTTATTAGGCGTCGCATGGTTACTAACTGTTTTGGAAAAGCGATTTGAAAGCCAGAAAAAATGCAAAATCTGAAGTGTTAGTAAGCAGTGTAGCTGTTCTATAGCCTGTAATTTTACTGCCTGGCATTGAATTTATTTAGACTTGCTGCGCTGTACTTTAAAATGCTTGCATGCACCCATGAGAGAAGAGCGTAACCTATAGATTTTCCTTGTGTAACTACTTCGCCGCTGCAACAAGCAAAGAACATGCAAAGAATTAAAGTTTAGCGAGTTTAAACATCTTATTGTTTTCTTTTGTGTGTGTGTGTGTGTGTGTGTGTGTGTTTCACTGCCAGAGACGGACGCATGGGCTCGACAAAACGGGAAACCCAGCCCATGCTCAAATGGCTGATCTGGAACTGTTTTACTTTGATCAGCCGGATCCCAGAGACGTCTCCCTGGTTTTAAATAAGCAAAGTATCGCCGACAGCGGATACAGCAGCGACAAGTCACTTCATCCCGGCGGAGGAGAGGGTTCAGCACCATGGACAGAGATCCGGAGAGCTCCGCGTCCAGAGGAGGAAACGGAAACATCTTTCACCTGCAAACACCAACATGATGAAGATGCTGATGATGTCCAGCTGATAGGAACGAGTCCACAAACCTGCAGACTGAATCAGCGCTCCTCAAGTGAACTGTACGAGGAGGAGGAGGTAATGGAGGAAGAAGAGGAGGACATCCCGGAACTTTACTTGCTGTCCGACGACGACCTCTCCTCTGAGGACTCGGGGAAGTCTGTGGATTACGGCTTCATCATCGCCGTGACTTGTCTGGTAACTGGCATCTCTCTGGTCGCCATAGCTTACACGGTCCCCAGGGACGTCCGGGTGGACCCGGACACTGTGTCTGCCCGGGAGATGGAGCGCCTGGAGAGAGAGAAAGCCAGAGTGGGTGCCCATCTGGACCGGTGTGTCATAGCGGGACTGTGCCTGCTCACCCTCGGGGGCGTGCTGCTGTCCACGCTGCTCATGATCTCCATGTGGAAAGGAGAGATGATGAGGAGGAAAGCCTTCGCCTATTCCAAACACGCAGCAAAGTTGTACGGCTCGATCAGTTTGAGAGCTGGCTCCAGCCCCACTCGGGAATCCTGCTCACATTTGTCAGTGACTGATGAGGATTTAGAAGTGCTCAGCTGAAATTATGGACAGGACAAGCGGAAAAGACTCAGAAAGTGCTTAGAAAATCCTGTCAGAGCTGTTCTATAACCTGCAGGTTTAATGCCTTTTTCATTTCTAACAGCTAATGCTAGTATTTTGGTTGATAGACTTCTTTTGAAAGGATAGGCTCGCATTTTTTCATGTCTGTTGCAATACAGTCCTCCTCATATAAGGGTTATTGGTTGCTGTTATTGTCCCTTCAGTTCATCCAATCTCAGTAGAAGTGATAGGGACCAAAATCCACAATCCTCTTTCTGGATAAATGCATTATAAACATAAATTGAAATATACATATAAATATAAGGCTTTTAGTAGTTTGATTTGCATGAATACAGCCCAAAAGAACAGAGCTATTCAAGAACTCATGGGGCTATTTGGTAGCAGTATGTTGCTTTAGGTACAATGAAGCATGAAATACAGCCAGGAAGCCCAGACTGTGCAACAGATGCACTGAATGTGCCAAAACACTGCACAGCAGGTTTCTAAAACACTGAAAGCTGGAAAGCTATAATGGTGGCTATCATTTTCTCATTTGTGGTTTCAGTTGTGGAGAAAATAACAGAAATATGAGTGGTCATGTCACAAGTAAGCATTTTGAGTTAATGAAGGGGGTCTGCTTATTTTTCTCTAATGCTAATGTGTAATGTGCACTAAGTGAGTGCTAATGTGACCTCAGTCAAAACATGCACGTCTTCTAAACTTATTTTCAGTACAAATGTCATTCTCTGTGTTTTTATCCATCCACTGAAGCTCATCAAGGTTAAAGTCAGTGAAAACACAATGAGGGAAACTGGATTTTTGTCTTCCCCAGTTTAGACTGCTGAAGCCTTGATATCAGCTTGCATAAGTCATGCATAAAAAGGATTGTGATTTTAGTCCACCATCACTCAGATTAGGAACAGTTACAGCAAACAAGACATATTTTTGTGCACCCACTATGTGTGCATGCTAGTGTTGTATAAAGATAGACCTGAGCAAATGTCAGTCTATTCTTTGGTTATGCATAGATGGTGATGTGCCATAAAATACTGAGATTTTTAAGGCTAAAACCATGATGTATTCTTTCCTGAAATAAATATTTTGTTTACATTAGAGGTATTGTAGGTGGCTTTCCTTATGAGGATCTCTGACCCAACTTGTTGTTTACCACTGCATCCACTGCTACTAATGATGCTGCAACTTCAGGAAATCCCTGTTTAAATGCCAGCGCAGACTTGTATGTTGAAAGGCCTGCATGCTGTAGCTGCAAGCGACAGCAAACCTGAACCAGAAGTGGTGCTGTGTTGTAAAGATCTGTAGCCTTCAGCTTCCACCTTGTCAGAAACAGAACCCCACTGAATTACAACTAACAAAGCTGTGCAGAGCAGGCTTAGAAAAACAACAATAGCATGAGTCCATGTTGGAAATTCTGTTTGACATAAATGTGGCTTGGTGAAGCGAAGCTTGTATTTGCTCAGATTTGTTGAGACGCAAATAGTAATACCACAGGAGGTGTAATTAGATTTTGTGGTTGAGCACCGATGTCGGGGAAGCTCAGTGCAAGCCGGATACACTTGGGGGTTTTGACTGCAGATGTTCAAACGCTGACAGAGAAAGACAGAAAGAGAATCAACAAACCCCTGGGGAAAAGCTCTCCTGGTAATTGGAGTTACTTAATTGCTCATGGGAGGCCTGTGAATCAGTGAAAAATAAAACAACCCCAGAGCATTTCAACAGCTATCTCAATCAAGCCACTTATCAAAAGAACCAAACCATTCCAGCTGCAATATTAGAGTGAAATGTCACATTGCATGGAAAGGGAAGGAAGCAAAGGATCGCCTGCTCTCACAAAAGATGCTGTGAACAAACAGTTTTATCCCCTGCTTGAAGTGTGCAGACATGTGTGCTTTGTAATAATTGGAAGTGCTTATGGCTGGCAGGATTACATTATCCTCCACACGACCTTCCTTCTCTCACCTCGTTAATGTAATTAAATAGGTGCAATCCGCTGACCTTTGTATGAAATATTAAGTTGATTTCTAATGCTAATCCATTCTCATTAAATGTAACATCTTGAGGAGCAGTTTTTAGAGGTGTGTGATGTTTTCTTGTATTTATAAGGAAGAAAAATGCCTTTCTTAGATGCTTTTATTTTGGGATGACGTTGTGAGAATCTCCTACTTTTCCTCAGCTTCACTTATCTGCAGCAGCTGATTATTTCTTACATTTTCCCTGGTTTGCCTTTTTCCATAGCTATCCGAGAACAGCTGTGAGCTTGTTGCATTAAGTATGTGGGACTGGAGAGAGTGGTATTGCATAGTAAGAGAGTCAGTTTTCACAGTTGTGGAAACATGAAAGTCAGACTCCTAAATCAACACAACCTGCAATGCACTCAGCCCTATTGGGGGTAGCGTCTGCAGAGATATTAGTCTTTCCAGCCCTTGTTCAGTAGAAATTATCCCAGTTGGTATACTTATTTTGAGATTTGTCTATGAGCATGCAGAAAACGTCTAATTTTAACATCAAATTATCTATGTATGTGGGAATTAGAGACAATGAAATGTCCCACCAGTAATAAAGTTATGTTTCTTCCAGCTTTAAGTAGCTTTGAGTTAATTTTTTTCCTTTAAGGCATTTGAAAACCTGGTAAAAGAAGGTCCACATTAGTCATAGTCCATTTAATTCCACTGCCTCCAAGGCCAAGAATAAAGACTCATGCTTACCTTTAAAAAGTCTTTAATAAACTGTGTAATATTTGTGCAAAAAAAAAAAAAAGAGTCAAATTTATTGCTAATGGAAACCCACAAACTATTCACAAATCCATGACCCTTTGTGTTATTTTCAGTACGTCTGCATTTCCAGAGAAAGAAATAATTATAGGCATTCAACTAAATTCCATTTCTGGTCATCCACACCCACCTTCAGAATTAACTGCCTTCATGAAAGAACTAGTTTGTGTAATGCAAATCGATGACAAGCAAATTAATACTTGTTGAACACTTATGTGGTCTGATCAGCGTGTGACTGACATTGGTGTTTTCTAGATAACATAATAGTACAATGATTGTTAATTAGGGGGAAATTTCACAACATCTTGGAGTGGTTTATAGTTTTATGATGTGTTCAGACCAAAAGCAAAGCAAAGGTTTGCCTCATGTTAAGCAAGCAAATGCAGTCTCTGGAGTGTTTTTGAACCATTTCACAACCCACAAAATTAGCCCCTAATAACCAATAGGAGTACAGCCAGTAGCTGGATTAAAGTTACAGTAGCATATTTTCAGAACTTATCTGGAAATCCTTCTCTCTCTCTTTTTTTTTTACTGTTATATAAAAAGTTACGTTTAATCATACAGTTGTCTACAGAGAATAATTTTGTCCTCATTTTCTGGTTGTCGGTTGTGTCAGGAGAATCCACAGTCTTTCACCACAGAGCATCAAGCTAATTTTTTGCAGAAGTTAAAATTCTGCACTTGCAAACACTTATTTGTCTCTACAGGCATAATCCAGTGTGAATTTGCATTATTTCCCATCTTTTTATGTAACTGTGCCAAATGAAAACTGTTTTGTGTTTGAGCCAGTAGACAGTTCTAAATTGTCCTAATACAGGTCTCACAGTTTCACAGTTTATTTGTAGGTCTAAAAAGTTACCCAGTCCAGGCTAACTTAGAACCAAGTAACATCTGAATAAGTGCCAAAAACTGCAGTTCCTCTAAAGGCCACTTGAGGCTGGCTCAAATAAGTCAATCACAATAGATTCCCATGTTAAAATGTCCCACTTGGGCACTGCTATAGCTTGCCGAGTTGAGTGGGTGACCGATATGCTGAAAGGCTGCAGGGGCCTGGTTCAAATTCACCCTATACTGTTTCCTGTGTGTCATTCCCCCCTCTTTCTCTCCATGCTTTCCTGTCTGCTTTCTGCTATCCTGGGAAAATAAACCTAAAAATGCACCCACCCCCAAAAACATCCTACAGTACTTAGCAGCAAATAATAATCATGTGTACAGCTGGCAGAAAAACATTTTTGGTCTCCATAGCTAATTTACTGCTTTATTGACTCATTTCTATTGCATTAAGGGTTAAAGCTGCGCATTATTATTAATCTCTGGCTCTCTTCCACAGTGTGTCTTTTGTCCTGTCTCCCTCCACTCACCCCCAACCAGCTGCCCCTCCCTGAGCCTGGTTCTGCTGGAGGTTTCTTCCTGTTAACAGGGAGTTTTTTCTTCCCACTGTCACCAAGTGCTTGCTCATAGGGAGTCAACTGATTGTTGGAGTTTTCTCTCTGTTATTGTAGGCTCTTTAAGTGCCTTGAGGCGACTGTTATTGTGACTTGGTGCTATATAAATAAAATTGAATTGAATTGAATTGAATTGAATTGAATTGAATTGAATTGAATTGAATTTTTAGGGGCATAGCCACTATTAGGGACAGGTGAAAAAGTCACAAAATATCTTAACTGTGTTTGTAAAGTTAATTTTGGAGCATTTCTAATGCATTTATGTGACAAATAATATGTCTAGTCTATAGTGCCATCCAAGAAGTGTTTCTTTACACTAATTAGCAGGTATCTGTGTATGTGTGTTACATCCATACAGTCTATAAATGATGCACCTCTGACTCAAAAATAAATAAATAAAATAAAATCAACAAAAAATAAAAAAGGCAAAGACCATGATGCTAAAATGGAGGCTTCAAAGCAAGATATTATAAGCCAACGTGTGACAGCAGGATGGTTATAGCCATCTTTATTTACAGTCTTTGTGTAAAAGCCCAATGGCTCCAACTGACAAAAAAGAGAGAGGCACATAATTTTTGACTTTGATCTATTTCGTTCTTTCTCGGGGGGGGTTACTCTTCACCAGACATTTCCAGTAAACCTTCCTTTTAACTGTCAGAATTTTCAAGGAGACAAAAGTTTATCCTGAGGTGAAGGGAGCTGATCGGTTTGATGTGAGTGTTGGGTCGGCCAACTTAATTTACTCGGCATTTATAGAAAATTGCTCTTATCTTGGATAGTTGATCTAAACCATTTTAATCAAACGATAAATCTCTAAATAATAGTTAAGTAGGATGTAAGCCATACTGAAAGCCTATGTTTGTGAATTCTTATTGGACTTTTTTCCCCAGCTCATTTCAAGCCAGTAAGAAAGGCTCAGAGAAAACACAAACACGGACGTCTCTCCTGTGAAATAAGCGCTCTGGTTTTAACTCTGGCTCATAAGAAATTACAGCTTGCTCGTGTTGAAAATAGCTGAGATGTGCACGAGAAGGGTAAAAGTGCCTTGTTTCTTCCACAGGCACATTATTACCGATGTAAAGGAGCTGGGACACTGCAACAGTTTTAATTGGTGTCTGTGTTTATTTATTTATATATTTCTTTTCTTTTCTTTTTTTTTTGCCAGGGGACTCTCCAGACACAAAATCAAACCTGCAATAAAACAAATCTCACACATATTCACACACACTGGAAAGGATCCCACAAACACCACCAGGAACTGGGTTTGTGTGCAAAACGTGCGGCCCTAAGGACTCCCCAACAGATGGATGGACAAACACTCTCATGTGGCGCACACACATTTATACATGCACACTCATAGCCCTTGGTCCTCTTCCCCCTCTTTTTCATGAATGGAGTTAGTCAGAGTAATCATTCAGGGCAGCTGGCAGCAGGAAATGGAATTGGATTGCTGAAGAGGTCACTCGGGGTCAAGAGCTAGGGTGTGGCTGTTGGACACTGGGGATCAGGAGGAAGGAAAGCCTTTGTGGCTGTGCTTTACATCAGCGTCTGGCAGCCACTTATCATCAGCTGTCACAACCACTCATCTCACTGAGTGACAGAGCACCGACTGCACTGCACAGAAAATCTCGCTGGGCATCACACAGTCTCACCTACTTTGTTCTGCTGATGTGATAAATTAGGAGTAAGATCATGTCTCCCAGTCTGAAATGCTTCTCTTGAACTATTGCCTTAACTTAATGACTTATTCAATAATGATTCTCGTTACTCCCATTGTTGCATAGCAACGGCAGGCAGCCTCAGTCACAGCTCAGAGAGAGAAGAAGGGACCAAGCAGGAAATTCTTTTTAAAAAATGAGTAAAATAACAAGTTGGAAATAAAATCACCGTCCACGTCATTTATCTGCGTTATTCATTCAGCTCAGAGGTTTTAAAAACCAAATCCTGCACAAACTGACAGCCTCCTCTTTCAAGCTGTCTTTCAGGAGGTTTTCAGAGCTGAAAGCCATTGAGGCAGATATATACCTGTAGGCTGCATCTTAACTTGGCATTCTGCAGGAATGGAAGCATCAACCATCTGCAAGTATTTGCTGATCAATTTCAGTTTAAAGGCTGAATCATCTTTTGAAGTTTTGAATAAAAAAAAAATATTTTGAAACATTGTGTTTCAACTTAAGCAATTAAGCTGTTGCTAGCTAGCAAACATGATTTTAAACTTCAATTCAGTTCAGTTCCATTTTATTTCTATAGTGCCAAATCACAACAACAGTCACCCAGCCGTCTATCTAAAAAAGTCACCCAGCAACTATCTAAAAACTAAAATAACTTGAATTTGACCTACAGAACGGTGAACATGAAGAGTGCTGAGAGCAAAATGATCCAAAAAAAAAAAAATTCAACAGGAAGTCAGAAAAAAAACCCTCTGGGAAAAAAGGGGGGAGAAAAACAAGGCAAGAAGTGGTAAACAGTTAACCTGATAAAGATAGAGAGCAAGACAAGACTATATATAGACACAAAGCACGTTACTGGAAGAAACAGGGAAAAATTCAAAATACATGGACCACAAACTGCAAAGTATTCATTAAACTCAATGGAACACCGGAACAAGCCAAAGTGTTGGTCATCAGAAACATGGAAGAACTGGACAAGTACTGATGTTCATCCTACACTGGAGGTATGAATACATATGTGACCTGACACTCAACACACCACACGGCTCAGTCTGAAAGAGCTTCATCTGCATCCGGCAACAATAATATAATTCAATGGAATTCTGTTTATGATAAACTGGAACTGAGAACATTTCAATACACAGACCATTCTAGAACATGCGCTTCAACTGGTAGCAGCAAAGTCTGGTAGCTCTGATCTTTTTATTTTATTTTTGTTGTATTTTTTGTATTTTTATCAATTTTTTTTGTCAAGTACTGATGGATACTTCTGTGGGGAGAAGAGTTTACTCAAGAGAAGAGCTTCTTTCATTGAAACGGAGCAAATCTGGAAGATACCACCCTATTCCAGCTGAGATAAAGAGGCGTTTTCGTGGTTGCCGTGCTGGTGCAAAGGTGAAGGCTTGGAAGTGGAGATATAAACCCTTTCTGCCAACAGTCATCATGGGAAATGTCAACTCTCTACCCAACAAAAGTGATGAGCTGGAGATATTGGTGAAGACTCAGAAAGTATACCGTGAGTGCAGCCTCATGTGTTTTACTGAAACATGGTTGAATCAAAACATCTCAGACTCCAATGTGGATCTACCTGGTTTCACCCTCATACGGTCAGACAGAGATGCTAAGGCTAGTGGCAAGAAAAAAGGTGGAGGTCTGGCTTTATTTGTGAACCAGAGAT
>VUQS01048869.1:2755-14839 GCA_015108495.1 Heterochromis multidens | reverse complement strand
TTGTTTGATGATCTGAAACATTTAAGTGTGACAAACATACAAAAAAAATAGGAGATCAGGAAGGGGGCAAACACTTTTTCACACCACTGTAACTATTCTCAAATCTATTCTTCCATTTTCTCTCATACTCTGTGGAAGCTGATGCCTCAGATGAGAACAAATTAAGAGACTATATATCAGAGAGAGCAGATATGCTTAATATAGTTAATATGGTAATTTCAGGTATGCAGCTCTGACTGTGAGTGCAGTAGCCACCTCACTTGTGGTTAAAATGTTGTCCTTTCTAGGGGAGGCCAAACAGAAGCTAAAAAGGAGGATGGAGGTGGAGCTTGATTCAGACAGTGGATGAACTCAGTTTACAGAAAAGCCCAGTAAGAGGTTAAAAAAAGGATTATTTTAAACTGTGAATCATGCAACGCAACTCTGGTAAAGTGAGAGAATAAAAAATAAGCATAATAAGTCCTTTAATATTGAATCTACAGGGGATGAGACTTTATACTTTTTTGATTTTTCCATTATGTGTATAATGAACGGTGATTTTATCACATCCACACACTAATATGAGACCAACCCTACCAAGACACCAACACAGTCACATACTGCCATTATGGCACCAGATAAAGAAATGTATTCAAGCGGGATTCGGTGAACTAGGTTTTGATAGTGTGTTGGCTGAGTGTTGGAACAGAATTGTCCCTGCTGAAGATCCTTTATTAAACTGGCTTTCTCTGGGAGACCAATCATTGCTGATGCTTTTCTATCAAAGACAAACCTGTGTGTGAATACAGACTACAGACAGTTTCCTGCAGCATCATCATAAACCCCAGAGAGGCACCTTCCAGGTACAGTAATTACTCTGTTCAAGATAAGAAGAGGATCAGCCTGTCTGCTCCACTGCAGATTTTAAAAACTGCAAAGCTGGGATCACCTTCTTTGGTGTTACAAATGTTGTATATCACACAAATATATGATGACAAAGTAGCAGACAGAACTTATTTTAAATGGGCTTTAAGCATAAAGTTATCCACCTTCATAATGCCTGTAAGAAGAATGTGACTAACTGGTTGGTGTCTGCGTGTGCTGGTGCAGAGGGGGGCCCCGCCTCTTCTGCCCAAGGTGGCTAATGAAAAAGCCAGGGCAGTTAGTAATTTAGATGAGTTGGAAGGGTGGAATGATAATGGTGCATCTGGGCGTGGGGGCCATGTCACCTTGAGGTGTCCATCATTAGGTTGAAGATGATGCTAACTGGAATGGGATGGTTTCATTTTCCACTTTTCCGTCTCTTCAAATCACCCTAAACAGAGTCATCAACGGAGCCCTGGACACGCATAGGATTCTTTAGATTGAAGTGAAGCCATCAAAATTAGGCAAGGGAAAGCAATTACACTGGGATGACCCTTAAACTGGCATAAAGATGGTGTCACTTTTATTTGAAGCAGTACCACCAGGAACGATAAAGGGCAGCAGTTAATATTTGGATTTTTAACATGAAATGCTTCTCTCTTTCCTATTATCACTTTCTCCAACCCTTGACGAGCCCAAACTGTAAAACAGATCAAAGATAGCAGTGCCTCTCCTGAGATTACTCGCCCTGCTGAATGTCTCATTAATTACGGTTCAGTTCAGCCTCCCCTTTCTCAGACAGAAACTCACATCTCTAATATCATAACATTAAAGACCCCATAACACATAAATCAGTTATAAAATTGTGGAGATTTATTTTCATAAAAAGAGAAGCACTGGCAGCGAGAATAAACTGTAACTAAATATACTGTTACGCATTGTAGGACCACTGACTTTGTCTGCAACCACATCATTGGCTCTGCGAGGCTGCAATTGAAGGTATAATGGCACCTTAAGCTAAATGATAACATTAGCAACTAAACATGATAAGCAAGTACAATGTTTTTATCATCACCATCCCAGTTTAATGTGCTGCGAAGCTCACATATTCTAATGAGAACCAAATACAAAGCTGAGGGTAACTGAAACGTAAGACATGTGGTCATAAACCAATGTATCAGACGATCAAAAACAAAAACTAGGCAAAAAAATCAAAAGATCTGAGAATATCTATAACAGCTGTAGTGGACTTCCATCAAAAGTAAAACTTCCCAGCCTCTTTGGGGAACCATGAATGTCTGTATAATTTTTAAACTATCAAATCCAATAAATGTGAGGTTTTGCTCTGATTTATTGGTCATGCTTTGTCTTTCATGTTTTCTGTCTTATTTTTGGTTCTCCTCTTCCTGCCCTTGTGTTTCCCAACAGTGTGCTTGAATTGTCCACTCATAAACTATACAGTGCAATATATAGTGAGCTGACGTGAGTTAAACACTCCTCATACATTTCAACAAAGCAGTAGCCCGAGCAGCAAAATCTAATAAAACATATTCTACAAGTATGTTTGAGACTTTAGTTGAAGCTTTTTGCATCTACGCTATAACAAGAGGGGTACTGGTGCTTTTAAACAAACGGTTATTTTAATGTATTTGACTCTTTTGCATGAGCTATGTTAATCTGTAATCATATTGAAAATTTATGGTACAGTTACAGCTGTAGTCCCCAGGATGGTTGTGTAGGTGAATATAGTCATGTTTGCACAGATTTGTTATAAATGTTTAGAGAGATATGAGAGTGACAATGTACACTTACAAAACAGCAACTTAGTTGAGTCCATGGCTTTACATTTGGTGTAGATGTTGTGTTGTTTATGCAACAGAGATTAAAAATAAATTATGCATAATTTTGGAGTGGTAGTAAATCCAAGTAATGTGTGGAATCTATAAACAGCTCAGTTCAATTCAATTTTATTTATATACCGCCAATATACAACAAAAGTCACCTGAAAGTGCTTTATATTGTTTGGTAATGACCTTACAATAAGAGAGAATTAACTCCAACAATAAGATCCCATATGAACGAGCACCTGGTGACAGTGGGAAGGAAGAACTCCCTTTTAACAGGAAGAAACCTCCATCAGAACCAGGCTCAGGGCAGAGCAGCCAGATGCCATGACCGGTTGGTTAAGGGGAAAGACAAGAAAAAAAAGAGGAGCACAGAGAGACAAAGACTAAACAAAAACTATTGAGAGAGAGAGAAAACAACAGCTAACAGCTGTCTGCAATAGTTACCTATTTAGTTCACTATATCACACTTTATTGGAGGAGTGAGTGAACAAGAGGACAATATAAAGATAGCCTGTGTCTTCTCCAACTCAGACCATCATTTCACTGCATGTCCAGCTTTCTGTTGACCAAAGTGGTACCCTCACAGCCCAAAAATCAGACCAACACTGCAAACACATTCAGATGGAATTCTGTAAAAGTATCTCAGATAAAACTTAATGCTAAGTGGGTGATCTTAATTAAAAGTTTTAACTTGCTGGAATAGCCTCATTTTATTATTTAAAAATTATAAGTCTTTTCATAACAAGACTTTCTATGGTGGATCAAAAGAGACTGCAATAGCTGTAGTAAAATAACTACAGAAAACATTGCAAGTGCAAACTTACACAAAAGCATGCTGATCAACACACACATGCACACATGCACACATGCTTTGTCATACACCTGAAGAGATCAATACTGATTAGGGAGACTTAGAGATTTGTTTAGTTGATTAGAAAGGTCAATTACTAATTTTGCACTAAGTTAATCAGCATCTTGTTACGACTACCATCCATACTAAATGGCACCTTATGGATTCTGTGGGCCATTGCCTTGCCCTGTTGATTTGTTACTATCTAATTATCATTTAGCCCTAACAGCCAGAGATTCCATCATCATATATTATGGTAGTTTATCAAACACAGCCACAACATACAGTATATGTTAATTTTAACAAAATTAAACATTCCCTTTTGCTTGATTTGCAATCATTTTTAAGTAAGAAATTGTACCCATGTCCTCATCAGTCCCATTGGACTGATGGAGTCACTAGGTGGATTTTGATTTGGTACACTGAAACAATGGAGATTAACCTATATCTGCAAGCAGCTAAATATGCCAGGAAATATGTCCTCTGAATCATCATGGCCTGCACTGTTGCAACCCAAATGTTTCTGCAATTTTCTGCTCCACACTGGTAAATCATCTACACTTGCCAAATCCCATGCGGCTGAAATGTAAATGCAGAGGAAACGCGGTGGTGTAACATCTCACTTTCCCCTCATTTACGACAAGTGATCTGGGTGTCATTGTAACAGCCCACTCCCAGCCCCCTACCACCACTCCCCTGTGTATAAAATGAGAGTAATCATCACTTTGTCCCCCCAAACCACCCACCCACTCCCACCGCCCAAATGGCATGCTCCCAGTGAGCTGTTGGACGCCTGTTAGAAGCCAGGATCGATGACCACCTGGGTTAACTGAAGTCGTAGACCCCAAGCCTGACTGACCTGATTCACTTTCATTAAGAGTTAAGAGGACTTATCTGACCCTCAATGCCCATCTCTGAGAGGTGCTCGGCTATTACGAGGTGTAAGCTTTATTTAATGGATTTAACATCCACTTTCACTGCCCTTTTCCCCAGGGATGAGGGAGACACAGAGGAAATGACACACACAAACACTCAAGCATGGAAACACTTGGAGGCACACATATTCAGCCAACGCACCCGCCGAACACCCCCGCCTTGCTACACATACACCTGACGCTCATGTTTGTGTTCAAAATTCAATTACCCACTTATTGATACTTCACAGGGATATTTAAGATGCAGACACGAGCTGTGATTTCCCAGGGGAGCCACTGGTTCCTCTTTATGTCCCAACCGAGAGAGGCCCACCCCTCCTCCTCCTCCTCCAATGCATTTTCGCCTGGCTGACACACACACACATCCACACACCAAAACAAACACATCTGCACCTCCCAACCCCTGCCCCAGCCTATGCCTGTTCAAGAGGTGTCCTTATTAATAGGCAATCAGTCAAAAATCATTCATTAAAAAGCCTAAAAGGTTTTACACCCGCACTATGATTAGCTGGGAAAGAAAATCCAATGAATTCCTAATGCCTTTATGGAAATGAGGTGTCATTTCCGATCTGCTCAGGGAGGCGGCAGGCAGGACTGAGGAGCAGTGCGTGTGTGTGTGTGTGTGTGTTTGTGTGTTATGCTCTGCCTCTCTCTTCTCTCACACAGCTCCAACACTGATTCTGTTTAAGATATGAGGAAGCTCTGTCAGATACAGCTGCAACATGCTTACCATGGAAAGAGATGCTCATGTCATCCTTTTGCAAAATGTCTGTTGAACTACTTAAGAGTTTTCAACATGACGAATGATGACGTATAAATATTAGTGCTAGCAATGAAATAACACCCACAATAATTTAAGCAATGCCTGTGTGGGAGCCAATTTTAGAGAACTAACAACAGAAAGCCTAAGGGTACTAAGTGTTTAAGATGATTAAGAAGATAAGAATTGAACCATCCTAGATCCTTATTTTACTTTCATCACACAGGAGGTGCCACTGTGAATGAGATGCACCATAACGCTGCCATTCATTGCAAATATGAGACCAAAGAGAAGCAAGGGACAGGTAAAAAGACGAGCACAGGGAAACAGCAGAGGTTAGGAGGAGGAGGAAGAGCAGTGGCAGTGGTGGTGGGGAGGCATCCTCTGTTCCTCATTCAGCGGCTGTCAGCTTAGGTACTTCATAACCACCCGCCCTGCGGTCAGCCCACCCTGATGGATTGATGGAGGCACATTAGCACTAGTGGGGCCCAGTGAATGCAATCATATTCAGCAGCGGCATGCTTCTAATAGGCCGGAGATTGATCCTAAGGGTGTGGAGGAGGTGGTGGTGGATGAAGCCCCATTAGGAGCTGTCAGAGCTGGGTGACCTTCAGTCTCACCTTCACACAAGAAGATGCAACAGGGTCGGCCTGGGTATGTGCTAGGTGGCATCATGGCAGCGGAGAGGTAACCCAGGGTGCAACAGAAGCCACAACATGTGATTGCACACCCAGAGTGCACTGAGTCATACTGGTTTTATTTTTCTTTTAATTATCATTCTATGCTGGGATTGAATTATAAGTGATATAGTTTTCTGACAATTTATATGGAAATGTGGAGATGACAGAAAATTATTTTATTAGTTCAAGCGCCTGACAAAATTTTGATATCACATAAGGTGGAAAAATACAGTTATCAGCTTTAAAAAGGTGTATGTCTTTTGTTCTGAATATATTACGTTAACCATTGCTGACAGACATCTGATGTCACTGTTATAAGTTCATGAAAACACTCAACAACCACAGCAACAAGCTACATTTTTAAGGCATTTATGCTTTAAGTACAGTAACCTTCTTATTTTTTTTTTATTTTCTGTTGTTCTGTGTATTAAAGAAAGCTTAAGAAACAATCTACAGTAACAACAGCTAAAGGCACATTCTAGGGAGACAACTGTTAAATGGCAGTCAGCAGCATTGAGGCCACAAGTGTGAGAGTGCAAAATCCCACCAGCTCCAGCAGCCATGTTACCAGCCATCTCAGTAGCTGAGGCCCTTCAGTGCATCCCAAAGGAACACTCAGTTTTCAATTACCTCCAATAACAGCACTTATCAGAGTCCTCAGCTTTCCCTAGAGACTGGAGGCTTGATGCCCACGCTCAGTGGCCCACGACAGGGGTATTCATCATGGGGCGGAGTAACAGCTGGGGCCTGAGGAATAGGCACGCGCCAAGCCCCTCTGGGACTAACTGGGCCATCATCACACAGTCCTTTTTTAGGGTTGCTGGTGGGAGGAGGGTGTGTCCTTATCCCCTCGTATCCATGTTAATACACATGTACAAATATTAGAAAAAGCAGAAACCTACAGTGATGCTGCTTAAGTGCATTCTAGGAAAAGGTTCAAATCTCCTTTCTCACTGCAGTAGGGTGGGTGAGTTTTCACTACTTGATTGTGCTCTGCCCATTAACCAGCTCCAACTTTAATGGTCCACATGTTGAAGGGGGAAGGGCAGTAAATCCTGTCCTCTGCCCTCGCTCTGCCATGCCTCTGCGGAGTATGTTTACGGGTACTGAAGAGTGCACAAACATGATGAAAAAGTAGCTGAGATTTACAAGGCCCCCCCTGACAGCCCGGAAAAGGAGAAAATTAAACCAGAGAGCATTAAACAGGCACCGATTACAGGGCTGCTCTGACACCAATAATAACCGTCATTGTGTCCCGTCATCCCGGGGTACATGACATGATTGCAAAGCCTGCAGTCCTGCACCTATGACAGCTAACATCTTTATACCAGCCAGATTACATGCTTCTCCTGGTTTAGGCAAAGTCTGGGAGATCAGACATTTTTCAACTAAATACATTTGCAACTTATGGCTTATGCAACTACAGCACAGGCACCCTGTTAATATTCATGTATTTTCTCTTCAGACATTTGTAGATCAGAGTATTGCAGCAAATCTTTGACATTAAAATAAATCGAACATCTAAAAATCCAATAATGTTTTTAGATAGTTGAACCACCATCAAATTTTATCAAAGGCTCTCTAAATTATTTTTAGTATTATTTGGGCATAGATTATCTTTATGGAGTTTTACAAAGCACTGCACTCTGGTCTGGATGCTTCATTGCAACATATCTCCTGTTATTAAGCCAAAATTTGATCACTTTTCGCTTATGTACAGGCCTTTGGTGGTAATTTAACTGACTTGGATAGCAATCTCTTGGTGTATATTTGTAAACATATACATGGTATGGTTGTATTTCCAATGAGAAGGGGGTATATCACAGTTCTTCCCCACTTGTATGCTTTTTCACTGGAAAAATTAATACCCATTTTTCTCTTCGGGAAATATGAGCACTTAGCTACATCTCTCTAATCCACACTCCACAAGGATTATGACAATGGAGGCACTGGGGAATGGATTAAAAAATAGATTTTGCATCCATCAAATGCTTGGGCATTTGTCTCCTCTGGGCATACCTTTCTTTCTTACCTTTCATGTTTAACAATATTGATCTAAATACAGTTTTTAAGACCTTGAGGTCCACTTATGTTAGCTCTTAGACAGCAGTTTTAGGAGTTGAAGTTACATTTTCATTTGTTTCTTTTCTGTCTTTGGACAAAAACATACAAGCCCAAGTGAAGTCAATCTGTTGGGACTTTTCAATGTTTTGGCACTTAGGGATGCTGTGAAGTTACTACATCTAGAGAACCAAAAACCAAGAAAGGCCTATGAGCACCATCTAGTGGTAACATGTGACCACATCCTTTTTAGAGTTCTCAGTGATTTTAAAAATACAAAGGCACATTTTAAAGGTTGGATCATCTGTACATTGGCATGTGTGTGCTGTTTGTGTACTTACACTCCTCTAAGCCCAGCTGGTAAGCTAGATTCTGAAGTCCTTTGACCTTCTCCATCAGGTTGGCTGTAGTCAGGCTACCCAGCTCTACAGAAGGATAACAGGACCCATAATGAAAGTGCTAAACTAGTTTTAGCAAAATGTTATCCCATTTGACAGGATTAAATCATAAGACTGCCTCTGTACTCCAATATTTCTGTTAACACCAACTGCTTCAGGTAAACTCAAAATCTGTCTGAAAAAACATCATTTTGGCTATTTGGACCAACCTTTCAACATTTCAATGTCTTCACTCTCCAGCTCAGCCATCCACTTTGGGGGTGAATTGGTGATAGGCTGTGATAAAGAGTTACAGATCACACATCATGAAGTGTGACAAGCCTATTTATGTATCTAGTGTGTAAATCAAACTCAGCCATATTGAATCTAACTCACATTTTTACAAGATGCAGCAAATTCTGCAACTCCAGGCACTGTATGAGAGATTACAGGATAATAAAGTTTATGCATAATATATGCTATGGTAACCAGTCACACAGGAGCAGGATATAAACTTACGCTGCTCTGGCCACAAGTCTGGTGACGCTCTATCCAACTTCTCAAAACTCAGCAATGATGACTCAAAATCATCACCTATCAAGACACAGAAAAAAAATAAATAAATTAGAATTTCCACAGAAAATGCCTACTTGGTGAATTTATTCTGTAAATAATGTAATGAATTTACTTCATTATGGTTTTAATACCAAACTATCGGAGCTGTGTACACATTTCTTTTTATTGATACATTAATGCATGACTGACACTGAATTTTTTTGTGGCCCAAGTCATTTCTGTTTTATGGATTCCCAAGGCACTCCTCCTGAATTATCTGAGGATCTTGTTCACGAGTGTGGGAAGAAGGGAAGGGGAGACTGACAGATGGATTGGTCCAACATCTGCAGTGATGTGGTTGCTATACTGGTCTGTTGTGGTAAAAAGAGAGCTGAACATGAAAAAGAAGCTGCTGATTTACTGGTAGATCTATGTCCCTACTGTCACCATGAAGTGTGAACTGTGGGCAATGAATGCAAAAATGACATTTTGGATGCAAGTGGCAAAAGAGTGTCTCAGCTTTCCCTTAGAGGTAGGATGAGGCTCAGAGTAGGGCCGCTACTCCTCCGCATCAGAAGGAGCCAGTTAAGGAGGTTCAGGCATCTGACGAGGATACCTCTCAGATGCCTCCTTGGTGAAATGTGTCCAATTAGGAGGAGACCCTAGGGCAGATCCAGGACACGCTGGAGAGATTAAAACCTTGGTGTCCCCCCTATGAGCTAGCGGAGGTGGCTGGGGAGAGAGAGGTCTGAGCATCTCTGCTTACTGCTGCCCCACAACCCTGACTCAGGTAAGTCACACAAAATAGATTGATGGACTTTTAGAGAATACATTTTTTTTTGTAAAATAAAAATCCCTCGGTAGCCCTGGAATAGACTGGCGACCTGTCAAGGGTGAACCCTGTCTTTCGCCCAGTGACAGTTGTGATAGCCTCCAGTCTGCCTGCAATGCTGAATAATGCTGAATAAGTGGTTGAGAAAATTACAATACCAACATACAGGCCGATATTCTTTTTACATATACCAGCTGACCTGTAGCGAACAGGGATTCAGTGTCTCTGTTATGATGTGAAGGGAGTTTTGCTGGCGTGATTTGGGTTCACTTGTCCGTAGAGACAAGAGTCTCCTAAAATCAATACACAGCTGTGTTGAGTGGTCACCTTTATCCTATAATAAAACATTTCTATTTTGATGCAAATGGTCTCTTCCAGGATAGAAATGGTCCCATCTATAAGGCACGGAGGGCCATTGAATGGTTTTAGTAAAGAACAGTTGTGAGTCACATTCCATGGTCCTCACAGTCACTCGACCTCTTTTTGACTGGGAGATTTTGGACTGATGTGTTACATAGTATTATTAACCTCCATCATCAAAATACCAAATAAGGAACTATCTTTTGAAAGAATGGTGTTCCATCCCTCCAGTAAAGTTACAGAGACTTAAGAGCTTTAAGATTCAATCACAAGGCATGTTGAAGTCGTCTATGTATACATGCAGTATGTTACAATTCTATAAAAAATGGAAAATGCTGGGGATAACTTGCTGTTTAGCAACTTAACAGCAATGTATTTCACAAACTTTTTCTGCTTGAATCTGAATCATCTGTTCAGCTGTGATGTGAACTATACATGCGTTGCACACAGTACTGACAATACATGCAAACAGTAAAATCAGAGCCACTCTGTTTAGCAAATTATGTGATAAACTTTATTTAAACAACCTCAGACGTCTTTTTATGATTTAAATTGTGCAAACATAAAAAAGGGACCTAACTCAAGGGATGAATCAGTGTTGTGTCTACACATGACAACTCAGCAAAGAACCAATTTTAAATGGGATCTTTAGGCACTTTGTTACTAGCAGCCAATCACAAAACACATAATTTGCTCCCATTTCTTTAGTCGAATCTACAAAAAATGCCAAAGTTAACACAGATTGACAGTATAAAATAGCCTTTTGCACAAGGTGAATCCCAAAAAGCTATTACCCAAAAACTTCACTTCTCTGTATAGAGTGCAGTGTGTCATTTGCAGAAACAGGGAGAAAAGGCTGAGGTATGTCAAATTACACAGGAACTGGACTAAAAATCAGTGGTAACAGGTCTTATGGAGTGATGAATCACAATTTGAAAATTTTGGTTCAAATCACTGTCTATTCACGGACAAGGTCAGGAGAGAGGTACAACAGTGAGTGTCTACAGCCATCTGTAAAACACAGTGGAGGCTCTGTCATGGTTTGGGGCTGCATTTCAGTCTGTGGTGTTGGGGATCTTGTCAAAATCTATCGAATTATAAACACTGAAATGTCTCATCAGATTTTGATCCACCATGCAATACCATCTGGAAAGCATCTGATTGGCAACAGCTTCATTTTTCAGCATGACAATGATCCCAAACACACTGCCAATGCAGTAAAAGCATATCTGAATAGAAAAAACACACAATGGAACACCATCAGTCATGGATTGACCTCTCCAGAGCCCGGACCTCAACATTATTAAAGCAGTGTGGGATCATCTTGACAGAAAACAAAACAAAAAGGCAGCCAACATCCAAAGAAGCGCTTTGAATGTCCTTCATGAAGTCTGGAGAACTATTCCTGAAGGCTACTTAAAGAAATGTCAAGAAAGCTGCTTGAGAGAGTTCAGGCTGTGTTGAAGAATAAAGATGATCACACCAAATATTGACTTTCAAGCTTGTTAGAACTGTACAAACTCTGTTTTTGCCTCATATACTGTATTTCTATGTATGTTTGCATATGTGCAATCACTGCACCTATTTCCCATTTTGCTAACAAAGTACAAAGAAATAAAGGGTGGCTCAAGACTTTTGCATAGTAATGTATGTCACTGTTATTCTACCTTTATATAGGAAATACAGTATATATGTATATGAAACATGTACTTGTTTGGGTATAATGTATGCCAACATATATATTAGCAGTTATACTGCAAATCCACATACATAGATTATACATTATACATTTACATTTATATTTTTAAAAAATGTGTCCTCATAGATACGTGAATAAACATAACAAGAATAGTCCCCCGGTTAATAATAAAGGCAACTTTATTTGGTACAGCTGCACAACCAATTGCTATTCAGTACAACAGCTCTGCAGTAAACTCTACCTATATAAAGCTGAAGAGCAATTATAGTACACACAGTGACATAT
>VUQS01048863.1:11111-32413 GCA_015108495.1 Heterochromis multidens | reverse complement strand
CAAACAAACAAGCACCTGGAAGAAAAACATATGAGAAGCAGATACACAAAATACAAAGATACACAAATCTACAATCTTGTTGTTTTGTGTGTGTGTGTGTGTGTGTGTGTGTGTGTGTGTGAGAGTGAGAGTGTGTGTGTGTGTGTGTCTTTTTCACGAAATGTACTTGATATTGAGGGTGAGAAGCCGCAATAACGCCCCCCAGAAGCCAGAGGCAGACAGACAAGGATCCAGGAGATCAGGGCCAACCGCAGCCCCCAAGAGTACCGAAGACCCGAGGCCACACATTCCGGTGACAGTCACGCGCTCACCCCAGCAGGAGAAGGAGGGAGGCTGCAGACGGAGTGCCCATGGACAAAGGCTGAGAGTCCCAGAGAACCAGAGGCAACGGGCAACCGGCAAAGTGCAAAGTGTTGTATTTTCCTTGACATCAAAGGTGAAATGTGTCCATATGTCCACTCTTCTCTTCCTCCCATGCATTGACATTTTGTCGCATTTTCATGAGAAAATGATCAGAAAAAAAATGATCAGAAAAAAAATGACGAAAATTATGACAAAAATTATTGGTCAACAAAATTGACACTGGTTTCTGGTGCCGTCAATCAAATTGAGAATCAATGCCCAACTCTGGAGCTTGTTGCAGCAAATAACATCTATCTTATTTTTTGGTTTACAAATTAGAACTGCTGATTTGTAAAGGTTAGGTACTGCAGTTTTTACAAACTGCCAACATAAAATCACAGCCAGCGGTTTCTACCAAATAATCTGAGACAAGCTCTGGCTCATCTTACAAACAGAACACAGCAGAGAGTTGAATTTAACAAATTCACTCAGACATTTTCTTAGAAGTTGCTGGAAATCAAACCAAACATAAAAGTGAGTAATATAATAAGCAGATTCATCAGGTAACATGCGCACGCGCGCGCATACATTCATACATACATATATATATATATATATATATATATATAAAAAAATGAAATGCCTCTTTACATGTGTTACTGGGGTGCATTACATTGCATCTACATTATTGGTACCACTTGGTTAGAGGAGCATTATCAACCATAGCCTTGTTGAATACTGCATGTTATTGGGCAAGACATCAGAACGGACTAGTACACCTATTAATCCTTTGCTGTTACGAGTCACATAAAACCATCCATTCCCAAATTATAAGCCAAACATTCACTCTTCTCTCTGCAGCTGAGCGCTGCACTCTCTGCTTATTAGCAAGACACAGATGGAGTATGATTCAAAGTTCAGCTAACTCATATGCACACATGCAGGCACACACATATATACACACACAAACATACATGGACACACTTCATTTGAGAGAAAATATCCCTCAGCCTGAATATTTTACATCCACAGTTAAAACACACACTGACTTATCCAACATGTCTTGCTTTGAGACCACCGGAGATTTATGGCTAACTATAAAGTTATTATAATATTTTCATATATTTGATTTCCTGTTTGGTTTTCACAAATATATTAAGTAGGAAGTATATTTAAAGTTTGGCTATGTTATCATAATCTGGTGTTATGTAGCTTATACTGATACATAAATGTGATAATTCCATCAACATAGAAGAAGTTGAATGTGGATGAATGTGATATGTCCAAATACATTATGCAAATCAATGAGTGAAAGTGGACTGTGTATTCTTAAAATAAAAGAAAAGATTACTGGATTACTTGTCTTTTTTTCCCCTTTTTTTAAGAGTAAGCCACGTTTTAGGAGTCGAGGCGGGTTTAGTGTTGGTAGAAGACAAACTGGGCAGTGTTGTGATTAGGTATTAGGTGGTGGAGGGCTGGGAAAACGATCACTGGCATGAATGAGTAATTGGTTGGATGAAGAGCAAAGCATAAAAGAACTGAAAAAGAAAGAAGTAGAGAAGACTAAATATTTTATTCCAATCTGTGTCAGCTTAAGAACGATGCAACGGAGATTTCAATATACAGAGAAAACTTTGAGGCTCCTGAAAATAATGCTATGTGATTCCAATTGGAAGAAAGTCATTAGATCAGTGCACAGCAGGTCCAAACTCAGACAAATGGCTCAATATATTGCCTCTATTCTTCTTAAAAATTGTATTTACATTTCCTTATAAGAGGAGTTCCCAGGAAAAATGATGGACATTTAAAGGTACAGTGTGTAAAATCTCACCACTAGATGTCAGTAGATTGCAAACTGCAGTCAACTGAATTCTGTTTTCTTACCCTTCAGAATTCAAGTGCATAATCCTAGCAATGGTGGCCGCTGTAGGACAAACAACTCTGGCCGCCATTCATCTGTAGTGAGTGTAGTCTGTCAGTCCGCTGAGTGTCCACTTCTATTTACACTGGAGGAGGCTGTAAAATTTTGTGAAAGGAATCCAATACGAGCCGATGAGTCACTTCTGACCGATGACAGTGAGGTCATCGGTCTGAGGAGAGTTGTTGAGGATATCCTGAACTTTTACAATATGTCAGTAAGCACTGCTGTTTTTGTCGGTGTTACGTGCTGTTAGCCGGCATTAGTGAAACTGTCTTTGAAGTGGATCAAACACTGTAGACTTTCATACAATGTGAGAGTATAATCAAACTGTTCATCAGAGGGAAAGTGTAGTTTTTAAGACACTTGAGCCTAACATTAGCTGGCATAATGTTAGCTTATAAACAGCGGTTGTTGTTTAGCTGGCTCATTGTCAGCTGTCCAAAGACAAGAGGGCCGCATGCCTAATCTGACAATAAGTAATTGCGACAATATCAGGAATAAATGAGAATGTTTATGCACGTTTTCGTGTGTTAGAGCCCTGACTTCAGTTCAGGAGATGAGGCTTGAGGTGAGGAGGAAGAGGATGCCGGTCACGTTGTCTCTTTCATTTGAGTTTTTGCTTCTTTGGTGAAGGGGACCACTTGTCACATGATAAAACATCGGTATGAGCCTTCATATCTTGAGTCTGAAGGTGCAGACACAAATTAAAATGTGCCTCCACAGCATGTGAATGCCCACGAGTTCGATGTGGCCGGTCTCTAGCCACATATATTAAAATGGGATTAGGCAGAACGGTGATGTCCATCTCAGCCACTGTATTCAAGATGGTGAGTCAACATGGTGGATTCCACACACTGGCGCCCGCTCCTATGTATTTTTAATGGATTAATTCTAAGTTTATGAGAATGCATCCATTTGTTGGAAGACACATTAATCAATGTATATTTAAGTTTATACCACAACCCTAAGCATATTTGGCAGATATATGGTTAACTAAGAATAAGGAGAGAGACTCATAATATCTTTTAGTAGTTATGAAAGCCAGATGATATACTCGTTATTTTCCAGCACATAATGTATTAGAGGCCAGGACTTTTTGTCTCTATTAAGCAGCAGTTTCGGAATGTTGCATATTTTTGGACCAAGACATTTTATTGTATAATCATTAATGCATAATTTAGGTCAGGAAATGATTCATTTTATTTTTACCTTCATAAATAGTGTATTAAGCTGGCGGAAGAAATTTAATGGAAGTCTTTTTTTATCTGCACAAATGTAATCGCAGAGTAAATCAAGTGAGTGCATTTAAATACGAGCAGTTCTTATTAAAGCAAATATTAGATGGTTTCCCAGTTAAGGTATTATTCATGGCATAAGCCTCTCTTCCTAGTACTGATGTCAGGTCACATACTGAAAGAATAGGAGAAGAAAAAGATGCTGCTCAGCTTGCTGCCTCCACCACTGCTGTGGCTGCCAATGCATGTCACGGCCCAGCACCACCCCGGCATCAACCTGTAGGCTCTGATTCTTCAAGGCTCCCCGCAGGGGGCTGCATTGATCTCGTTCCTCTCTCAGTTTTGCTGCGTTTAAATTATGCTTCACGGGGAGTGACACTTTTAGCCTTAGCACCAAAACAAAATCTATAATCTAAATCCATTTTAGATAATATGTGGCTGAGTGCAACACATTCAGTGTGTAGCATATTAGGAAAATGCATGAACGCAGATGGGTGGATGCAGTTAAGAGACACTATCTCTTATTGGTTTCACTTATTAGCATCCATGTATATGATCAGAAAGAGGACTGCAGACAAACAAACTGTAAGAAGACGTAGGTTTAACAATAATTTTGTTTCAGGAATTAATCTAATAATATATCTCTTAATCTAATAAATTAATCTAATAAAATATCTCTTTTAGCTCTAAACTATATCCTTCACACAATAACCAGATCCAGATAGAAAGCACTCACGTACAAATGCCACAAAGGCCACCACTAACATCACCACAACTCACATTAAGATGTGTAATTTAATTATCACTTGGGTCCTGGATGGGTCTGCTCCATTTAACCATCTCTGCGTGCTTACGTGTGCATGTCTTTAGAAGCCAAGTGTGTGTGTTTGTGTTTCTGTCCATCTGTGTCTACTGTGCATGGGTGTGTGTTCTCATAAGGTGTGCGCATATGTCAGTGTGACACACATAGTTACCAGCAAACATTGCTTCCTGGTTGCCATGGCTGAGGGTTTCAACGAAACTGTGCTTCAAATAGCTTCCAATATCTCCTTACCATCTCAGCCTCTCTTCTTTTTTTTAAGTCATTTTCTTTCCCCCTCATCCTCTTTTATCCTCTGTTTCTTGTCCTTATTGTGAATTACACATGGTTCTTTTTCATTTTCAGGGTTCTTGTCATTGCTTTACCAAATTTCCATATTCTTTTTGCCTATTTTTTTCTATTTTTGACTCTTATTTTTTATCTTTAATTTCCTATATTTTATTCCATGTATTCTTTTTTATTTTCATGCACGCTATTATATAATTTTCTATCATGACACTTTGTATTAGTATCACTTGGTGCATCTGTTTTTGTGTGCAGCTTCACTCCTAACCTGTGTCTATTTCTGTCTCTGAGATGAGTATGTGATGGCTTCCAACTAAGGCTCTTAGCCTATTTTTATTTTTTCTGAGATTGTCTCCCACAAATAAAAAACAACTAAATAGGCCACTTGGGACCTGATTTTGCTTCTTTATTGTTTTTTTTTTCCTTTTTTTTTTTGAGGCTTTGTGTGTTCTGTCTGCTAAGGAGAGAAACAGTATTTGGTGCCACAATTAACTAGGATGACATGGTACAATTGGCATTACTTTCTCTGTCATTTCCACATCACCCACAGGCTCAAACTCTCTTTAATTACATTCCCTTTTATACACATGTGTTGTGTTTGTTTGCACTCAACATGTCATTCTCAATATTTCAATCCAATCATACCGCTGAATTGAGGCTTTTGACCCTTATACATGGAATGCCAACTCTTTAATGAGCACAATTGCAATGTGTATGAAAATCACAGAAAAACAGCTTAATTTAATTTTTTTATTCCTAACACATGTAAAATTCAACCATTTTTGGTTCCCTCCACCAATGAAATACAAGTCAATAGGTCATTTTGAAACAGAAGAGAAGATCTACATGTAGCTGAACACATGCAAGTGGTCAGAAGTGAACTTCCATGGAGCAATCTAAAAATTGCTGCAACACTGGATGTGATCCAACCTCTAGCTGCTCACCATTCAGTTGCCACATTTCCGTTGCACTCCAAGCAGTCAAACATTGCTCAAGTTTTGCAGTCCCATATTTTCTTGTTTGTAGCTTGGACATTCCAGTGTGCACTGGGTCCTTGTTTCTGCCATCACCTGTCTAAATGTATTGCTTTGTGTCATGTTTGTTTTTATTTGCCTTTTGCCTGCTTTGGTTGCCCCACTGACTGACCACTCATGTTCATTTTTTTATTTGATTATATCTGGTGATTTGCATTTGGGTCCTCTCCTCTGTGAACTCTTACACCAGTTTTTTTTTTTTTTTTGTTATAAACACGAAAACACTTGGATAGAAAGAGCTGTTTTTGGACTACCTCGAGGACCTTCATTAGAGAAATAGGCGAGGCATCCCATGGGTCTTTAAAATGGCACCTCCCACTTTGGAGGAGGATATGACAGAGTCAGGAATTACTCCTTGTGACAGACAAAATCTCCAGTCAGTGTTAGCAGCTGCTGAAAATAATGTCTGGGCAACACCCTGCCTCGCATCCAAGAGTCCCTTCTATATGGCTTTCCATTTTACAGCCAGCTTAAAAAACAGGAGCATCTGTTCTCTTAAAATCTTCTGTTCCAAGTCCAGTGGACTGCAGCTTTCCTTCTTGGGTTCTAAGGTTGCCATAGTTGGTACTTTGGGCAGTGACTCAAATGGAATGGAAAATATGGATTCAGATTTTATATATATTATTATATTTGTATAAGTTTGTTTAATCAGACTAGAAAATGTTCAGATAAAGTTGGATTTTCACAATAAGATAAGATAGCTTTTATTAGTCCCAGAGTTTGGAAATTCACAATGTAACCATTAGGTATACATTTTATTGTATATTATTCCATAAAATGCTGGTTTGAGCCAAATCAGAAATCTTTTACAGTGCATGAGAACCATGGGAATGATCACATGTTTCTACAAAAACAAGAAAGTAGCCACAAGTATACATTAACCTACAAATGTCTAGCCAAAAGGATACAATTAGAAGCCATGTGCTATGGAAGAGCACCAGGCCAAGATCCCCAGGAAGTACCAGGTTTTCCTGTCTCATGGACCAGTGGAATCACTCTAAAGGGACCTCAATGTAAAGGAATATACAGATGGAGGTAAACGTTTGTGACCCTTAGAATGTGTGTGTGTGTGTGTCTGTGTCTGTCTGTGTGTGTGCGTGCACCTGTGGGGGGTAAGAATGAATACTGTATGTGTGTGTGCAAATTTTGTGTGGGGAAGGCTCATATATCGATGTGACCATTGTGTGTGTGTGTGTGTGTGTGTGTGTATGATGGCAAACTCATGCTCTCATCCTCTGCAGGTTCACACACACACAGAGGATGACAGCACACATGTGCACAAAGCCACGCACTGACACACACATCGTACTGTCTGCAACCTGAGTCTTGGAATCACATTGCATCCTTTCCTCAACAGACACACAAACACTCACATACCTAACCTCTCAATCAGACACACACAGGGGCCTCTATCTCGCAACAGGCCTGAGACACATTGACAGAAAACCATATAATTTATATGACACCAGCACCACATGGGAGCAGACTAGAAGCAAACCTGCGTCACACCAGTTTACAAATGACAAAGAAAGTCTATTCTTTCAACAGCATCCGCTCATAGGAGAAAGGCCTCTTTCTCTTCTTTCACCCCTCCTCTATTCTCATACTCTTCCTCTCCACTCTCATCCATTCTTCTCATGGGCCCTCTCTGTCACTTACTTGTGTACTATGTCCTCTCACGTTACCCTCCAGGATCTCTCCTGCTGTATTATTTAGTAAGGAATAGTGCATTGTGCGCTGTTTGTGCAACCTTTCAGTGGCTTACTCTACTGTAAGAAAGAACTAATGTGCAACTGAAGGCCAAAAGTTTGGCGCTACAGATGTAGTGGTGACCTCTAGCCGGTGCTGCTGTAGGTGAGTTCAGCATGTGATCGCGTAAACGAAGGCATTTTACCATGCACTCCTAACTTACTTAGAATCACTTGCAGCATGGCTGAATCATCAGCGCTGGTTGCTCACAGTATAGCACATCACAGGTGTCCCAACCATATGGCAATTCAGCATTCACACCTAGTCATCCTGAAGAAAAGGGGAGGCTGTGAGAGAAGATGGACGCAAAGATGCCAGTGGTGGAAGAGCTCTATGTAGGCATTAGAGGATTGTTTCACTTGCTGTCTGTATGCTTTTTAAAAGCATCCTTACAGTTGACATGATACAGCCTGCATCAAAGTCCTAATCTCTGCTTGATAAGAGGGGGAAAATAATATAAAGAGGCAAGGGAACGTGAATACACGGAGAAGCAATGTGATAGTAAACAGATATAAAAGAGATCAAGGGAGCTCCCAACAATCAGGGAGAGGGAGAGATAAAAAAAAAAAGTGTGGAGGGGGGATTATATATATATATATATATATATATATATATATATACATACACACACACACACATACACACACACACTGTCTTCCTTAAAGCTGGTCCAGCTGAGTCACTCACTGCAGAGCGACTGCAGAGCTAAGCCACCTCTGGTCTGCCCTGCATTCATTTCACAGCACAGGCTCTGATAAATTATCAAACACACACAGTCACAGTCACTAAGGCAGCTGTGAGGCTGGCAGTGGCACCGCTGTCTAACAAGCCAAAATTTATACAATGCTAATGCACCATACTGCATCAGCATGTCGCAGGGCTGAGAAGGGCAGATTTTGAAACTCCATTTTTAGGTTTGTACACAAACTTTAATGGATTTTCTTCTGGTAAAGTTTCTATTTTGCTATGCAAATGCTGCAGGTAAGCCTGGTTATTTGATGTGCAAATCCACCATAATCGTAATACATATGTTTAGTAGGGCTTATTTGGAATTTATGCGAAATATTTTCAAATGCTTTTGAAACTATTTTACAACACATGGACTATAGTAAAGGATCAGAAGATCCCTATCACTCATAATCTACTTATACCACACAATGTTCATATGACATGCTAATAGATGCAAAGCTGTGAGGCATGACAAACACAAATAAGTTGTGTTTCTGACTTTCTCTCTTCATTTAATAATGCCATGGGCTCTAATGAATTATCTGGCACACACATTCACAGTCAGTGACTGTACAGCACCTAAGGCAGTGATTAGTAAAAACAACTGCATAACAAGGCTGAATTTATGCACTTGCACTCCCATAAAATCCATAGTGCACTTGGGTGGAAGGTGTGAATCTCAGACACGTTTTGTACCATGACACAGCAGAATCAGTTATGGAGTAAAGCTATTTAAATAGTTGTGACTGTGCTCCATTCTCCGCAGCCTCTGAGCTTTTAATGAGCCACAGCAACAAAGTGGTGTCAGTTTAACAACCCAAACAGCCAAACTCTTGCCATGGGACTGGTGGTGTGTAAGACAATCAACAGTCCTCATTAATAACCGCATATCTCTAGTGGCACTACCTACTCGGCTTAAACACTACAAATCGCGCCATCTTCATGCTTGGTTTGTTCCACTTCAACAGAAGGAAGAGGTACAGCCACAAAAGAAAATTACAGCACAAGTGCTTTTAACAGTGCGGATCAACAGGGACCAAGAACATGTTTTGTCACTCCAGAACATCTCTGATCTCTACGAAAACTCCTGCTGTGTGCTTAAAATTGCTTCCATAAATTTAGAAGTGCCTAAAATGGACACACTGAAACAACAATTGTCTATTGTACAAACCTTTGCGTGCTGAACACAATTCCTCCAATTCACAGTGGCAGCCTGACGCTCTCTCGATGACTGTCACCTGCATCCATGACATCAGGGAGGAAAGGAAATAAGGATAGCGGGCCTCATTGCTGTATCTCCCTCCAGGGGTGTTTGATTTGATTATGTGAATGTGGAAAGGCATCTGAAAGGCAGTTTTTTACAAGGCCAAAAAGGCAAGATCCAGCATCACGCCACGAACATAGAGCCAACAAATGTAATAAGAGGCATTAAATTGGACTGAGGGTTTCCTGGGATGAAAAAAAAAAAAAAGAAGTAACCCGGTGCTATATAAGGCAAACTAAATGTGTATTATGAATTCTACAGAACACAGCTGACAAATGCAATCACTGGTAAATGGAATCACTCTTCAGTGTATATAGCCAATGTGTGCCAACTGTTACATGCTATCATTTGAGAGCTTAATATAAACACATTTAAAGACTGAATGCATTTATATGAAGCATATCTTCATAAACAAGTCTGTCATATCAAAAATACATCCATGAGTCATCGCTACTGCAGGTGGTTGGCAGTTTTTTTGGTGCTCATGTTAACAAGACAAGACAGAAACTTTTCCAGAGTGGTGATGGAGCATAAGGAATATGGGCACCAGTACAGATGGTCCTCCAGCCTGCCACCTTCAATGCTCACCAGATTTAATTGCATATTTGTCACTTTTTGGAGCAGAAACATGTCTGTACCAACCTAGACTGAATAACACAACCCAGAGTCATGTGTATGTACTGCCTGCTGCTGCTGCTGGCCCCGATGCAGTGCCCAGCCTGGTTGAGTGGTTTGTAATGACAGATTAAGTCAGCGCGAGAGCCACAGAGAGAAGCAGATAACCCCCTCGGGGACATATTTAGGTGATAAAAATGACAACAGTAAACAAGTCTGTAATTAAAAGCCCGTCTCTTTTTGTCTCCCTGGTGGCAGGAAGTGGATTGTTTTCTCCTCCCGTTTAACCCTGAGCGCTACAGAGCCACTAACATTTCCAGCAAGTCAAAGGAGATGAGTGGAACGTCTTTGTTTCCCATTACATCGGGCCTCTGTGCTGAATGTGTCTGCCGCACGTCAGATGCATTCTTCATAAATTCTAAGGTTAGGATTAATGTTTGTCTTCTGTTGATATGATGCCAGCCTCACAATGTCACAAGCCAAGTTCAAACTTCAGGAGAAAGTGAGTTTGAATTTGACTCATGCTAACTGATGCTGCAGTTAGCACTATCATCATCATCCTCACTGTATTTGTCCATATTAACTCTCATTAGACTATTAAGGCCATTCAGTCACTGGCATTTATCATCTGCATCCTCTCCGGCTCCATCCATGCCTCTCAACAGTGTCTGCATGTTGATGAGCAAGAGGTGTCAGCGAGATGAACGCATTTACACGTACTAGTGCATGCCAGTATGTGATCTGTGTGCGTGCTACTGTGTTTCGCGGGCGTCTGTTGTTTGTGCTCGACACTCTGCCTGGACTCCTCATAAGGAGTGCTGCGCAAGGACACTGGCAGATGGTGGCTGGCTGGGTCTCAGGCCCCATTCACCAGCTGCAAGCAGGCAGAGCAGCACACAGCTATAGAGAGGCTGTTTACGTCACACACACACAAACACAAGGTGCTGGCAGACAGGTCAACCTTAAACACACTTACAAAAGCAGGCTATTGCACACTTGGTGCTACACACACACAGACATGGACAGCCCAGACTGTGAGCTGACTTCCAGTGTTATAATTAATTTTGGACCTGGTGTGACTTTTCTAGGCCAGTAGTTGTAAAAGTGGAGTCTGGAATCCCCCAGGGGGGAATGTAGCCAGAGAGGTGCTCCAATAACATGAGCAATATGCTACTTACTATGAGTCATTCTTTAGAAACTATCAAAACCACAGAAAGAATTTGGTGTTTCTTAGCATGTTTACTCACCACTAACTTAATGAACCAAAAACAGATCAAGAAGGTCAACGTGTTATCAAGTGGGACATTCTGTCCTAATACAGGACTGTTTAAAGCTTTAAAATATGCCCATGTTTGTCTATGGCTCAAGTTTGCAAAATACAAAATAGTTCTATGCCTTTATTAATAATGCACATGCAAGATGACAGTATTATTTTTAGTGATGCATCAACCTACATGCTATATTGTAATGAGTTGTAGTCAACTGAACTACTTTATGCTGCTAGGCAGTTGAACCCTTGCAGAGATTCTATATTACTATTCTCATATTTGGGAAACATGTAGAGGATTAGAGGGCATATAGTGCTTAAATAAATGTCAGCAGTCTTTTCTTATGTATACCGTGTCAAATATTTTAACTAATTTAACCAGCTGCACTTACATATAAGCATCAGAATTAGTAATTCCCTTAAATGTATTTAGAATTTAACTTTAAATTCCTCCAGCGGGATGTCAAGTCAATAATTTTTATGCTTTGGAAACAGTCAAAAGGTTACTTTGTTTGGACATGAGGAACAAGGCCCAAACTACCAAGAGCCAGTTCAATTTCCTCTCATGATCAGAGAGTCAGAAGATTGCTATTGAGGGGAGGCAGGAAATTATATTTGTGCATGTCTGTGTGCGTGTGTCTGTGTGTGTAGCTTTTGTTAAGAAAATTAATAACATTGCAGGATGTGAGTCTGCATTTGTATTACGTCAAATTAATCTTCAATTAGCTTTCTGGATTTGTACCAGCGAAAATGTTGATTAATTTTCTTCTTGACTGACAGCGCGGCTGGCCAGAATGTTATTTGTTATTTCATGTTGTTGATGTTTATTCACTTTTTTACTGGAATTACATCATCCATCCACACAAGCAAGCTTTTGGCTTCTCTTCACTGGCTCCCTGTTAAATCCAGAATTGAATTTAAAATCCTTCTCCTTACATACAAGGTCTTGAATAATCAGGCCCCATCTTATCTTAAAGACCTCATAGTACCATATCACCCCAATAGAGCACTTCGCTCTCAGACTGCTGGCTTACTTGTGGTTCCTAGGATATTTAAAAGTAGAATGGGAGGCAGAGCCTTCATCTTTCGGGCCCCTCTTCTGTAGAACCAACTCCCAGTTTGGATAGGGGAGACAGACACCCTCTCTACTTTTGATATTAGGTTTAAAACTTTCTTTTTTGATAAAGCATATAATCATTAGTTATTATTAATCTCTGGCTCTCTTCCACACTGTGTCTTTTGTTCTGTCTCCCTCCCCTCACCCCCATCCGGTCGTGGCAGATGGCTGCCCCTCCCTGAGCCTGGTTGTGCCAGAGGTTTCTTCCTGTTAAAAGGGAGTTTTTCCTTCACACTGTCACCAAGTGCTTGCTCAGAAGGGGTCGTTGGATTGTTGGGGTTTTCTCTGTATTATTGTAGGGTCTTTACCTTAAAATATAAAGCGCCTTGAGGCGACCGTTGTTGTGATTTGGTGCTATATAAATAAAGTGGAATTGAATTGAACTGAATTAAATTGAACTGAACTGAAGGTGAAATACTTTGTGCTCCTGAATAATGCAACAGAAATACTAACAGTGCAGATGGAATTGACTCAGTCCTTCAGTCCAGTTGAGGGAATTCACACAAATGGATTTATAAAGCACTGACATACACAAGAAACAGATTTAGATGATTGGGTGGATGCAGCAGAGAGAAAATAGTACTACAGCTTTAGCAGCCAAGGGACTGTGTAAAAAAAAAAAAAATCTCAATAGTGTAATGTGGAGGATTGTTGGGATTTGGCAGAGATGTTTTTGGATCGGTTGCTCAAACACTGAAGCATCCTCTCTTCAGTTTTTAGCAATTCATTCATCATCAAAGAATAATTAATGAATGAATATAATGAAAACAAGTGAGAACCTACCATAAACAGCATAGTAATTCAACTCAGTAAATTTACTTGATTGTAGTAATGCAATTAATGTGGAAGAAGTAACTGAAAGAAACCACTGGTTACTTTTTAAAATTTCATTTGAGCCATTATGTTTTTGTTGTGTTAAAGCCTAATGAAATTTTAATGTCCCTTTCTATGTAAGGAAACAACACTGAAAATGATTTTTTAGAGACAACAGCATCAACTTCTATTGAACACCTCTCACTGGAGTGAGCTAAAGCTTTGTAGATTTACAACAGAGATACAAAAGATTTGGTATGGAGACAGGGGCTCCCCAGACCTGAGCTTCCCCAGAAACAACTGTTTTGGCAAAAATTTGAGGGACTCTTACAAACTGTTAGATGCTCATTAACGTTTCTAGTTGTACAATGAATAAAATAAAATACACAAGGACAAGAGCGATGGGAAGTATCTGAAAGAATAAGATTCTGTTTCTCAGCTGGCTTGGGAATGTGTCATATCCTCCCAGAAGAGCTGGAGGAGGTGTTGGGGAGAAGAAAGTCTGGGCAGCTCTTCTTAGACTGCTGCAATGGCGACTCAGAGGAAGGAAGGAATAAAACAGACGGATGGATGGATGGAATGTAGGTTAAGCTAACTGGGAGCATGCAAATCAGTTAAAATGAATTTAGTTTATCACAGTATATTACATAATAATCTCCCTCCTGCCCCCCTGAAAAGGTGGTATGGCTGAGAATTTGAGGGTTCTGTGCAGTATCTTATCTGTTCCTAGGACTGCACTCTTCTGAGAGACCTCTGATGTTGAACCTGGAATCCAGGGGAGCTACTCTTCCAGTTTGGGGGTTAAAGCTCCAAATACCCCTATTACCAAAGGGGCCACTTTGGACTTTACCTTCCGCATATGTAAACAGGCCATTCTGCACGAGCACATAAACTGAAAGTACTACTGAACTGTCTCAAGTAATAATTTTGATTAAAAATTAAATTTACCACAGATGTCCATCAGTGTCTGGTGATAGATTATACCCTTTTATACAAGTCCCACCTCCCTAACCCACTCATGCCATTTCTTGCTAACATGTGAGAGTGTAGGGCTACATCTCGTTGTAGGAACGTAGGCTAACTGCATGTAGGTTAACTGAGTAAGACACCATTATACAGCATGTGTGCACAAAATTTGTGTTTCATAGTGATTCAGAAAGGGACTGCTCAGTTCACCATGTTTTAAGTTTATTTAGCCAGGTGAAAAAGGCTAAGTGGACCCCCGAACCCCCTAGTAAGAACATCTTTAACATATTAGTACTTATGCTAAAGTCAGATTTTTATTAATTTTACTTTAAAAGAAGAAAATAAAAGATCTGAGGACTTCTGAAGTCAACATTCCTGATGAATACTAATGTAGGCATGGAGGCTCAAAACATGGAGGCTCAAAGCTGAGAAACTACACCTGGTGAGCTGCTGACATCCACCCATCTAGTTCATTACATCACGCCACACACATCGATGCTAAACCCCATGGTTCCGGCTCCTTTTGTTACCATAGAGACCGAGCAGTAGCTATCTCCAAAGACAACAAAAAAAAGGCAACTGTCCAGTGGGCAGTCTCACCATTGGCAAATCACATACTCGAGCCTGTGACCAACACAAACACACAAAATACTCATGGTTCTAGCGTTACATGGACACACCTAATGATGCTGTTCAGTAATTATTCCCTCAGGGGCCAGAGGGTCACCAGGCCGACCATGAACAGTGTGGAAACTAACTACCAGTCCTCTCACCTTCACCCTGTCGCTGCTCCTCCTCATTGGCCACACTTTACTGTCACCTGTCATGCCGAGAGACATGAAAGAGCAATGGCAAGAGAAGGAGGGTGTGCCTCTGCGTTTATGTGCTGGAGGGAGAAAATGTTTCCTTGCAAAAATATTTCATTCCATAAACAGATATGTTATGTTTTTGTTCTGGAGAAGGACCCCCTCATCCACATTTTAGATCATTACGCTGCACCCCAAGCCCCGGGGGACACAAAGTGACAGAGTGGTTAGTGTTTGAACAGTCTACAGTGTAGCCCCTGTGTGACACAACCAAGCATTCATTCATAACTGTTCAGGACCAGCCATGTCTGATTTCATGCTTCATTACCACTTTAACATGCATACACACACACACACACACACACACACACACACACACACACACACAAGCACTGTGTACAATGTGTTCAAATATGCTGGCAAAATACACAGAGATGGAAAGACAAACATGCTTCGGGCATATGTATGTAAAGATCCAGGATTCACTAATTCCACTTTTCCAATACCTTATTCCTGAAAAATGATAGCTACTGATTATCAGTTTGGTCTTTTGTTTAAACTCTGTGTCCATTTGAAATGAATGGAATGTGCAAATACTAAATGAGGCTGTGTAAGTGGAGATGTCAATTCCGCAATGCCACGCTTTTTAGGGTTTGTGCAATATCTAGAGCATTTCTGTGGACCACTATGTAGAAATGTAGAGTGGATACATTTGTTAAGTTTGTTACTAGAATGAGAAACTTTACTGGTAGCAATTCAAGTCATACTTACTGGCTGATACTTCCCAAGTGTGAATATTTGTTTCTATTAAAAAGGTGAATTGGCACAAAACAAGCAGATTGACAGACTAATACTAACGGGGACCATAATGTACAAAATGAACATGATATTGTATTCAGTAGGAATTGAAACTAGCAAGTGAGACCATAAACTCTACAGGAAAGTGTTTAATATTATCATAGATTGAGGGAGCCGAGGGACTTTTGTACGACTGGACTTCTTTTTGAATCCAGATGAGTGACCCCCTGCTGGCCATCAGAAACAATGCAGGTTTGAGGTACTTACTCAGTGGCGTCACTTTTCAAAGCAATTCAAAATGCTTTTGAACTAGGAAAGACATACAGAGAGAAGAAGGAATTAGGGGTGGTTATCATATATTAATGCCCATACTTGAATAAATGTGTCTATGTGTTGATGTGTCTCTGTGTTTAAGAGTTTAGTAATTCCAGCTGCAGTTTTATGCAATATGATAATAGCAGACGGCTGTCACGTAACATGCATCTAATCTAACCTAATCTCTTTTGTATGCCGTAGTGAGGTTTCTAGTAAACCAGTGAAATCTATTATTTCTATTCATTAAGTAAACAGGACACTGGCCCTTTAGCAACAGCTGTCAGCTGTGCTCTTTGCATGTATCAAGCTTGTACAATTAAGCATACAAATAAGTTGTTTACATGAAGAGGCACACACACACACAAAAATACACAGACCAACTCTATCTAAACAAATTTCAACACTCAGTGTGAAAAAGTTCAAGAGGAAGGGTCATCCAACAAAATGACAGTCCACAATATATATTCTTTGCTGTTCCATACAGTCTTCTGTATATATCAGTTCGACCTTGTGAAAATGTAACCTTATAAATTTATAGATTGTACCCTTTTTAAGTATCATATTCAATTTTCAATGACTTCTAATATTCCAGTCTAATATAGTATAATGTAGTAGTAATCTCTATATTGGATAGTACTTATTTTTTTGCATTTTTTGCATTTTACTATTTTACATAAAATATTAGCTAATTTTACTTTAATGACAGCAGCACATCTTAAAAAAGTTGGGACAGGGCCATGTTTACCACTGTGTAACATCCCCTCTTCTTTTAACAACAGCATCATAAATATCTGGGAACTGAGGAAACCAGTTTTTTGACTTCTGGGAGAGGAATGTTGTTTCAGTCTTGTCTGATGTAGGATTACATCTTCGTTGTTGTGCCAAATGCTTTCAGTTGTTGAAAGGTCTGGACTGCAGGCAGGCCAGTTCAGCACCCGGATTCTGCTACTATGAAGCCACGCTGTTGAAACAGATGCAGTATGTAGTTCAGCATTGTCTTGCTAAAATGTGCAAGGCCTTCCATCTGGATGGGAGCATATGTTGCTCTAAAACCTGTACAGTATATACCTTTCAGCATTAATGGTTCCTTTCCAGATGTGCAAGCTGCCAATTCCATAGGCACTGATGCACCCCAATACTATCAGAGATGCAGGATTTTGAACTGAGTGGTGATGGTCTCTCTTCTCTTTAGTCCAGAGGACACAGTGTCCATGTTTTCCAAAAAGAGTTTCAAATTTTGATTTGTCTGACCACAGAACACTTTGCCACTTTGCATCAGTCCCAACAAGCTTTAATTGAGCTTTGGACCAGAGAAGATGGCAATGTTTCTGGCTCATGCTCGCAAATGACTTCTTCTTTGCATGACAGAGCTTAAACCTGCATTTGTGGATGGCATGGTGAACTGTGTTCACAGACAGAGATTTCTGGAAGTGTTCCTGAGCCCATGCAGTGATTTCCATGACAGGATCATGACTGTTTTTAATGCAGTGCCACCTGAGGGCCTGAAGATCACAGCCATCCAATATTGATTTTCAGCCTTATCCCTTGAGATTTCTCCAGATTCTCTGAATCTTTAATTGAGATTATGTACTCTAGTTGATGAGATATTCAAAATCTTCACAATTTTACATTGAGGAACATTATTCTGAAACGGTTCCACAATTTATAGACACGGTTTTTTGCAGGTTGGTGAACCTCTGCCCATCTTTACTTCTGAGAAACTCTGCCCCTCTAAGATGCTCTTTCTATACCCAATCATGTTACTTTCCTGTTGCTAATTAACCTAATTAGGTTACATTTTGCATCTAATTAGGGTGCCAGTTAATGTAATTAGATGCAAAACTACATCCAGCTGTTTCTTTTTATTACCACTTAATTTTCCAACCTTTTGCTGCCCTCTTCCCAGCTTTTTTGAGATGTGTTGCTGCCCTCAAATTCAAAATGACCTTAAAATTGTGTATTGCCGTGTATTGCCTCCTTTAACATCAATGACAGCTTGAAGTCTACCGGGCAGCTTTACCATCTGAGAAAATAAAGTGTCTCATCCACAACTACCACAAAAGACTTCAAGCTGTCATTGATGTTAAAGGAGGCAACACACGGTATTAAGAACTAGGGTATGTAAACTTTTGATCAGGGTCATTTGGATAGTTTCTGTTGTCATTATGATTTAAAAAGGGCAAACACAATTGTTTGATAATAAATGGCTTCACCCAACCACTAACCATGACTGAAAGAAAAGTTTTTGTATTATCATTCATATTCTCTGAGAAATGGCCAAAAAAAAAAAATCACAAATTCTGCCAGGGTATGTAAACTTATGAGCACAACTGTAGCTTGTGGGTGTGGGGTTGAGGGAGAGGCTGGAAATTATGAATTAGAATAATCTCAAAACTTTACAATCTGAAAGGTACTCATAGATAAAATGTTGCAACTTTAATTAAGAAGGATAAATTGAGTTTGTAAGCATCAGGGTTAGCTGGGTTAGAGTGGGTTAGGTCTAAGTTAGACCTGATTAGACCTGACTTCAGCTAATGTGTTTCTCTTTCGCTTTTGCAGATTGTTCAGTGTGGATCTGGGTCCCTAAATCCATGTTGTAAAAAAAGGAAAAAAAAAACCATCAACCTCACAGTCATATCTAACAGAGTGGGATTTTACACTTCATTTCACAAGTGTGAATCCAGCTCCATCCTGTCTCTGACAAAAAGAAAAGGTAAGGACTGGGTTCCTCTGCTTAGTTCTCCATTCCACTCTGTAATTACCACCCTGCCTGCATTCCAGATGCTTCCAGCCTGCTGCCAGGGCACTGACACCCTGCACAGTCATTAATACCTTCTATAGCGCAACAGTGACTGTGGCTTGCTATGGCTCTGCAGTGTCCTACACACAACCTTGCATTCTAAAATCTGGGAAATTAATTTTGTATTCTGACTTAGAGTCGGTATATGCATTATAGCTACTCTAATTTCCCACCAGCTCACATTGCATTTTAGTGTTCTTGCTGAAAAATTGAATGTTGGCCAACAGAACTGATTTTTTTTTTCCAGTGAATCAAGAGTCCCTGCAAAAAAAAACTACAACAATGTAAGCAAAGGTTAAAGGGAAGACACTAGACTGAGTTCAAGATGGTGTTTAAATGTGTATGAGCAATAATCTTAACATAAAAATATCACAAACTAGGGAGAGAGTAGTCTGGCAGCAGCACAAACATAATTATTTTTATGAGGATGGTGATATTGCTGATAAGTTCATATGAATTGAGAATATATCAAGGAGAATATTTTGGACAGTTTAATACCTCTAATATTGAATGTACCTTATGCATCTGTGAGGGATGAAAACACCACCTCTGACTGTCTTAAATGCTATTTAATGCATCAGAGAGCTTAAAGGGAAAAGAATGTTAATGGTGGCTGTAATAAAAGAGATGCCACATAGGACCATCTATCCTGCAGAGCCATTTGAATAATTCTTCTTGGAGCTGGAGCAAGTGCTATAAACCGTGGGGTTTGATGGTGTCGTGGCGGCTCAGATGACTCAGGCGCATACTGTGTACCCGCCAATCTGGCATGCAACCTTTGTCACATGTCATTACGCCTCCCTCCCATCTTTCCTGTCTGTCTCTTCTGTCAACTACCAAAGACAACAGAAGAACTGACAAAAAAATACAAGCACAAATAGGCTTCAAGCTAGGCAGGATAACTGCTGTATCACAAACAACATTTCCATCTATTAACATTACAATTATTTCACTTTGATTTGTTTTTGTTATTTTGGGGTTTTTTTTGTTTTTTTTCTGAGGGGAATTTATCTCTGTCAGACAGACAAGCATGAAGGGAACAGCAGAGGACCAGGAAGCCACCACCACCCAGCTCCCCCTTCGGCCACAGTCGATTCTATATCCCTCGATTGATTTCAATTAAGATAACTGTTATTAGGCAGCATGCACGACATGAAGTCGATGAACAGATTGAGGAGATGTATTGTGCTGATGGATTGCAGTGAAAAGCGGTGGAGTGAAGGGAGCCCATTGTTGCTGAGAGGGCCTGGAGGGGGAAAATAGGGTGAAAAGTGGGAGATTACATGAAATATCCTCTTAGGGCCACCATAAAGTAGCAGCAGGTAATATGTTTGAGAGTGGTAATCACTTTCCTAAACTCTAGCAGACTGAGTGAGGTTTAAGAGTGAAAGAAGTGGAAGAAGAGACAAAAGATTTAATCTCTCTGGAGAAATTCTTGTTGTATCTTTGGCGTACTTGTGCAGTTGATTGTTTTGCACTATCAGGTACTCTAGTTTAGAGGGTTTTCATAGTTTCACATAGAAAAACAGAATACAGTTTGTGTGTGTGATGTGTGCTTATTAGAAATATCTTAGTGGAATAATGGATGCATAATACATTATTGAGGAAAATCAAGGCGCACCGTTTGCTTTGAATTAGTGATGACTACAATACAGACGCCACTCTGCTGCCTGTGACACATAAACAGCTGAGGAATAAGAAGGGAGTGGACCACGAGAAAGTACTGGGGTGAGAAGAAAAGGGAGCAATGTGCATAACACGAACAGACAGGAGCGGAGGAGGAGTGTCGCAAGGAATAAACAGAGAGGAGAGGAAAAAAAGAGAGAAAGGATTTAATTATCCCCATTCGCCGAGGCAGAGTAAACACATGGGGTGCACACCAAAAACGGTCTGGATTAGTGTCTGACTGGACAAATACACACAGACGTAATCACACGAGGATACGTGGAAAAAAATCACAAATTAATATCTGCTTGTTAATAATTTAGATTCTGACTGCATTTTACTTTCTGGAGTCTTTGCATCATTAAAGGTTGGCACAAAAACATTTTTCTAATTGCGCATTAAACAAATAAGCTATAGAATGATAACCTTTAAAGGCTCTTGTACGCAAATGTTGTGACATTTGGACTGAGCCAGAGCAGCTGTTACCAGGCTTGGCGATAGGCTAAGCTAGCCAGCTTAGCAAGCTCTCATTTCTAATATACAGGCATTTAAATGGCATCAGTCCCATTCAGTTCTCAGCAAGAGGGAACTACCAAATGAAATAAAACTATTCCTATAAGACAAAGGAATTCCAAAATATCTCACAAAAATTGAGTAAAAAACAAATGTGAAACAGCATTATCTAAACTACAGTAAAAAAAAAAAAAAAAAAAAAGGGGGGGGGGGAAAAAAAAAAAAAAAAAATAATTTTTTTTAATTAA